>SJYC01018770.1:0-36433 GCA_006408675.1 Madoqua kirkii | reverse complement strand
CATGAAATGTTCCCTTGGTATCTCTAATTTTCTTGAAGTGATCTCTAGTCTTTCCCATTCTGTTCTTTTCCTCTAATTCTTTGCACAGATCACTGAAGAAGGCTTTCTTATCTCTTTTTGCTATTCTTCGGAACTCTGCATTCAGATGCTTATATCTTTCCTTTTCTCCTTTGCTTTTCACCTCTCTTCTTTTCACAGCTATTTGTAAGGCCTCCCCAGACATACATTTTGCTTTTTTGCATTTCTTTTCCATGGGGATGATCTTGATCCCTGTCTCCTGTACAATGTCACGAACCTCATTCCATAGTTCATCAGGCACTCTATGTATCAGATCTAGGCCCTTAAACCTATTTCTCACTTCCACTGTATAATCATAAAGGATTTGATTTAGGTCATACCTGAATGGTCTAGTGGTTTTCCCTGCTTTCTTCAATTTAAGTCTGAATTTGGTAATAAGGAGTTCATGATCTGAGCCACAGTCAGCTCCTGGTCTTGTTTTTGTTGACTGTATAGAGCTTCTTCATCTTTGGCAGCAAAGAATATAATCAATCTGATTTTGGTGTTGACCATCTGGTGATGTCCATGTGTAGAGTCTTCTCTTGTGTTGTTGGAAGAGGGTGTTTGCTATGACCAGCACATTTTCTTGGCAAAACTCTATTAGTCTTTACCCTGCAGCCACATTCCTATTATCTAATCATTTTGGCAGCAAAAGATCCTCTGAAAAATGCTAGATTAAAAGGATCAGTCTTAAACCCAAGCTGTCTTTTCCCACCTCATGACTACTGCAAGCAGTAAGGCTGCCACGGGGGAGAGGAAATCTGGTTGGATGATTCTCTTTCTCCTTTTCCTATCCTTCCTCCTCCACATCGATTACCTGTATTTCCAAGGCTTCCAGTGTTCGAGATGGAGGACAGAGAAGAGATAAGGGGAACAGAAAATTGCTATCTAAACAGTATTTTCTGGACTTCATCCTTGTATCTTCAGAGACTACCAGTATCAGCCGGAGCCTCTCCATGGATACAAGAACAATGCTTCTCTGACTGGTTGCTTACTCCTTTCTTGAGCACAGCACTTCTCAAGGTGGGTCCAGGGATCCAAGAGAATTCTTGAGACCCTTTCAGGGAGGCTGCAAGGTGTAAACCACATTTATCATGATACTAAGATATGCTGTCCTTTTTCACTTTCTCCCATGAGTGTAGAGTATGTTCTAAAGAGGCTATAGTATGTATTCATAACTATGTGAGAAGGCTATTCGGATATTCCTCCCTTTTCCAACTAGTGCACATCTGCATGAGGTTGAACTTTCTTCTCTTACTTCAACCAAAACAAAACTAAATGCAGAACAACAGATCGAATGCCAAAGCAAAATCTTGTGGTCTTCCATTAAACCAGACATTAAAGGGATTTGCAAAAGTGTAAAACAGCACCACTCTTCTCTCTAAATTGTTTTTCTATTTAAGAAAATATCTTACATCCATATAAAAATATTATTCATTGTTGCTGTTCAGTCGCTAAGTCATGTCTAACTCTTTTGCAACTCCATGGACTGTAACCCAGCAGGCCCCTCTGTCCATGGCAGTATTTGCCAGGCAAAAATACTGGAGGAAGTTGCCATTTCCTTCTCCAGGGGATCATCCAGAACAAGGCATCAAATCTGTGTTTCCTGCATTGGCAGGCAGGTTATTTACCACTGAGCTACCAGAGGGGAGGGATTTAAGAATACTGTAATTCTCAACCTTAAAATCTGTCTCTTCTGAACTCCTATATTATATATTGATGTTGATTATTATATATTGATGTCATATATTATATATATATACATATATATTATATATTGATGATGATTATACTCCTATTATGATTTTGTGATATTATTTGCTTACGGTTGTTCATGGCCATATGGTCATACACAAACCCTGACCAACAAGAATATGAGCTACTTCAAGGTCTGATTTATTCATCTTTTAATCCCGAGTACTTAGAAGAGTAGGAGGAAGTAAATGGCAACCCACTCCAGTATTTTTGCTGGAGAATTCTGTGGACAGAGGAGCCTGGCAGGTCATAGTGCATGGGGTCATAAAGAGTCAGATATGACTGAGCGACTAGTACCTACTCACTTAGAAGAGAAATGCTGATTACATATCAGTTGAATTTATAGATCATCAGAAGGGAGGATCACTCTAAGACTGAATTCTTGCCCTTTTTTTGGCATCTGTTCCTTTAGATCTCTTCTATACTGTTGGTAAGGAAATTGAAGCGATATTACAGGAAAGATAAATCAGAGCCTGCCTGGGATGAAAGCCCAATCCTTAAAGCCTTCGTGAGGCTCTCAAATGAGGCTCTGGTGATTTAGGAACATCACGAGCCTTTCCAGGGGAGGCAGCTGTTCAAGATAAATTATTGACTCTGCCCATTCTTGTCACCCTTCAAAGGACCCCAGAAACAGTGACACCATTATCTCCAATTTTGCACAGAAGTGAGCAGTTCATAGAATTGTTGAACGTTTGTACAAGTACGAACCTTCAGACATTTTCTCATTTGCAAATGAGTTACGTAAATTGCCCAAGTCCACCGGGGCCAACTAATGGTGGAGTCCTTTATGACATCCTTATGACCCTTTCAACTCCACTGATTATAAATGCACATGGCTATAATACAGGAACACATTATGACAGAAGGAGAGATCAAGTCTTACTAGGGAGAGAAACTTCACAGGAAGATTTATAGAGGGAGGAAGAGATGGTAGAAGGAAGGGAGAGAGTAGGGGAAAGAGGAACAGAATACAAACAAGGATGCAAAAAACTAACACTAAGTTTACTGTTTTAAAAGGAACAAACAAAGCCCCTGCCACTTCCCATGATTCTTCCACTAGAAGGCTGTGGAGATTTCTTTTTCTACTATTGCATAGCAAATTAACACAAACGGAGCTTAAAACAGCTCTCACTGATTATCTCACCGTTCCATAGGTCAGAAATTCTGGTGCTGCCCCGACCAGCTTCTCAGCTCAGACATCACAGGGCTGCAGTCTTGTGTCTCAGAGTCGGTCAGGCTGTGTTCTTATCTGGACCTCGGGGTCCTTTCCAAGTTCATTCAGATTATTGATAGAGTTCAATTTATTGTGGTTGCAAGACTCCTAGCAACTTGTCTCTTCAAAGCCAGCAAGAGAATGTTTCTACTACCAAGACTCTTTCTGACTTCAGAAGATGCCTAGCATCATGCCTTTTAAGGATTCACCTGGTTAGGTCAGACTCAACAAAGATAATCTCCTTTTTTTATTAACTCAGTCAACTGGTTAGTAACCTAATCATGGGAGTATTGTCCCATCATATTCTCTAGCTCCAGCTTCACTCAAGACTACGAGACTAGATACTGTGGCACAAAAAGAGGTGGAAGTTTGAGGGACCAGAATAAAATCCTGCCTCTTATGGCCTATCTTCTGGTCCATTGATTTATCTTTTACAAAATACAGTCACTTCCTGCCAACGTTCTGGAGTCTTATCCCATTATAGCATCAGTTCAAAGCCCCAAATCTAGGTTTACTTTTCATTCAATGATTTTCTAAAGATGAAAGCAACAATTCTAGCCACCTGTAAGTTAAACAAAAGTCTATTTAACACTTTAAGATAAGAAAACGTGTATGACCCAGGAATACGCTATCCATCCTCAAATGATTACTTCTGGTTTGCAGGTCAGATATGATTTACTAATTTTACACAGTCATTAGAGGTTCGGAATTACCCAAAGTACAAAAAGAAGAAGAAGAAGAACATAAGAGGCTCTCTGGGCGACATACACGTTAAGTCTATAGTTCTCTGTGTGATACACATTAAGTCGATAGCACTGTGATTCTACTAGGCCACTTTGGTTTGGCTTCATAACGTGTGGAACTAAAAAGATGTCACTACTATGGTCTTTTATTCATTGGCTAATCTAAGTTTGAGACATGTAGTTTCTCCAGTTCCTCCTATCAGGAGAAAGTGGCAGCGAAGTAAACTGGTCAACAGACTACACCAAAGGCAGCACGTTTTTTGTGTGTGTGTGTGTTTTTTTTTAACTCTAACTGCCTTTAACTTTTATATTGCTCCACTTTGCTCTTAGGATTACTTCTAAAATCTTTGGACTTGTCTGTTTTTTAATTCATTAATTTCTGCATTTTTCTATTTTACTTATATTTGTTAGTTTTAAAACAGAGCAAGACTCCTGGCTCCAGTTTCCATGACTGTCCCTGAATGCCAAGGGCAGATTTGAACAGCTGCTAATCAGGGAAGGGAGGGGACAGGAGAGAAAGAAGGAAGGAGCAGTCAGGAAGCAATAGTGCAGCCTTGGGCAGGATCCTGGTTCTGCCTCAAGCGATACACATATTAATAACAATATCTTTGAACACTTTACAAAACTAAAAACAACAACAACAACAACAACAAAAACAAATGAAAGGTGTTAGTATTCTTCATTTCAGATTAGAGGAACCGGTGGTGGTGGTGGTTTAGTTGCTAACTCGTGTCCTACTCTTGCGACCCTGTGGGCTGTAGCCTGCCAGCCTCCTAGGGATTCTCTAGGCAAAAATACTGGAGTGGGTGGCCAGTTCCTCATCCAGGGAATCTTCCCAACTCAGGAATCAAACCCAGGTCTCTTGCATTGCAGGCAGATTCTTTACCAACGGAGCTATGAGAGGAACTGGAGGAGCTCATAAAGATTAGACCACCTGAAGCCCAATTCTAGGAGTGCAGGTCCTGCACACACCCTATCTTGTCAGCAACCCTGTCCTTCGATCATTGCTCTAAAAACTCCTCACCAAATCCTCCCATGTTGGGACACACAGTTTTCAAGGGAAGGAGCCCACTGTGACCCCCTTCACCTGGTAAAGCAATAAAGCTATTCTTTCTTATCTGGCATCCTCTGAAAAGGGCTTCCCTGGTGGCTCAGATGCTAAAGAATCCAACTGCAATGGGGGAAACTTGGGTTTAATCCTTGGTTTGGGAAGATCCCCTGGAGGAGGGCATGGCAACCCACTCCAGTATGCTTGCCTGGAGAACCCCACAGACAGAGGAGCCTGGCCGGCTACAATCCACAGGATCACAAAGCATCAGACACAACTGAGTGACTAAGCACAGCACAGCACAGAGCACTGATACAGAACTGCACTTAATTTGTCAGTAAATTTGGAAAACTCAGTAATGGCCACAGGACTGGAGATGGTCAGTTTTCATTCCAATTCCAAAGAAAGGCAATGCCAAAGAATGTTCAAAACCGCCATACAACTGCACTCATTTCACATGCTGCTGCTGCTGCTAAGTCACTTCAGTCATGTCTGACTCCACACAGACAGAGGAGCCTGGCCGGCTACAATCCACAGGATCACAAAGCATCAGACACAACTGAGTGACTAAGCACAGCACAGCACAGAGCACTGATACAGAACTGCACTTAATTTGTCAGTAAATTTGGAAAACTCAGTAATGGCCACAGGACTGGAGATGGTCAGTTTTCATTCCAATTCCAAAGAAAGGCAATGCCAAAGAATGTTCAAAACCGCCATACAACTGCACTCATTTCACATGCTGCTGCTGCTGCTAAGTCACTTCAGTCATGTCTGACTCCGTGCGACCCCATAGACATCAGCCCACCGGATTCCCCTGACCCTTGGATTCTCCAGGATAGCGTCGACTAAAAAAGATGTACAACTTGAGAGTTGTGAGTTAAGTTTCATTTGGGGCAAAATGAGGACTGCAGCCTGGGAGGTAGCATCTCAGTTAGCTCTGAGAGACTGCTCCAAAGTGGCAGTGGGGGGAAGTCAGTATATAAGGTTTTGGTGAAGGGGGAGTTCAATACCATGAAACACTCATTTTACAAAAGGTTTTTGTTAGCCATGAGGGTCTGATGTTACCATGAAGGGATTTAGTGCTTCTTTAGATACGAGGAGATGCAAGGATTGAAAAGGCGGCTGCGAGGCAGCACATTAAGCACAGGCGGCTGCGAGCCAGCGCACTAAGCACGGCTGAGAGGAGCTACCCCGTGTCCAAGGTCAGGGGCGGCCAGGAGAAGCCACCTTGTGCCCGAGGCCAGGAATGGTGACCCTGAGGAGCCACCCATGCCCGAGGCCAGAGCCAGTGGCCGGGAAGAGCAACCCAAGGAGCAGTGGCTGTGCAGGTGCAGAAAGGCCTGGAGGAGCTAGCCCACGTTGAAGGTCAGGAACAGCAACGCTAAGGAGATACCCCTCGTGCAAGGTAAGGAGCAGTGGCTGTGTTTTGCTAGACCAGCCGTGAAGAGATACCCCACTCCCTGGAACAATAATAGTAAACACTTAATACTGTGTGCCAGGCACTGTTCTGCTCCAATATGTCAATTAATCCATTTCATCCATAGAACATAATGTTATTATGTCCACTTTTCAAATGAGGAAGTTGAGGCAAGAAATTAACTAACTTGCTTAATATCATAATGTTTTGGAATGACAGAGCCAGGATTTGGACTCAGAGGTGCAGCTTCACACTGAAACTCTTAACCCAACCCTATTGGGCATCCTAGAAAGAAGCCTTCGGCGAAAACACTGCTACACTGAATCAACCTCCTGCTCCCACTGGAAAGACTTACTAAGAACCAGACGTTGGGGTAGGTTTCTCAGTTCAGCTGGTGGTTAGAACCAAGAGTGGAGAGGCGCCATTGCTATTTTTCTCTCTTTCTAGGCTCAGGATGAATCAAAGGAGAATAATGCAGGATTCCTTTAACAAGTGTTTCCTGAGGCAGTCCATATACTGGGCAATACTCTGCTGCCTGCAATGGGTAGGAGCGAATCACCTAGAAAACAGCCTCTTGAAAGTAGTGGGGGTGGGGGAAGGCAACTACAAATTGTCACATTCAACAGAAATACTTTAATTCCAAATTCCAGAGTTGAAAGATGGGGTCTTATCGCAAAATGTGACCGAATGACCAGGATATTCAAAAAACATACACAAGAAGATAAAAAAAGAAATCCACATTGTACTTACTTCATAGCCTTACTAAACAAGGACACTGTGTACATTCCCGCCTGGCTGGAGTTTCTAACCATAAATGCTCCTTCTTTCCCCTAAATAGAAAGGCAGATATGGAAGCAACAGAAAACATTTTCATCATTCTTGAAAATGACTTGTGCTGGTAGGTGGTAGGAAAATAGATCTTTTAAATGTTATTGACAGCACAGATTGCCCACTAGTTGGCACAGAAAGAACTCCCAGTTTAGCTTCCCTCTTTCCCTCATTCATTGTCTTTATAGGTTTACCCTATGTGCCTCAACTCTTCCTCTCCAGTTAATTTTTAACCTGTGATAGTTTTCCCTGTTTGGTGTTTGTGCAAGCCTAACATTTCAATCTTTCAGAAATAAAATTTAAAGCCAGCTATCCAGATGGTAAAGAATCCGCTTGCAATGCAGGAGACCTGAGTTTGATCCCTGGGTTGAAAGATCCCCTGGAGAAGGAAATGGCAACCCACTCCAGTATTCTTGTCTGGAATTCCATGGATAGACCATAAGATTGCAAAGAGTCAGACATGACTGAGTGACTAAGACTTCTATCACCATATCTTGCCCCGGAACGTTTTAGAAAACCAAAGATGCAGAACAAATCATTTGTTAAATTTATGCTCAACCTGCCTTGCTTAATGTGCTGATTCTAAGCAAGTTTAGATTGAGACAAAGTGGATTTTAAAACTGTGAATGTGAAAAAATACTGAGTTAGATAATGGTCACCACCTTCTCGTTATTACCCCTCAAAGAAATAACTGGTGTGCTGTATTAGGTTGAGCTATAGCAAAGTGTCATTTTTGTAGGTCAAAAGAGGTTGCCATTGGTAAGTCCATTACCCACTAGTAACAAAATCCGATAGATTTATTCCCCATTACATCTGCTGTACTCTGGTTTAAGTGCTAATGGTTTTTGTGACAGAATTGAAGTGTGAGGTACAGATGGCCCCCAGTAAGTCTTCTCTTTGTATATTCCTGCTCTGGGCAGTCCCCTCCCACATTGACTCTGGGCTGGGCCGTGTGATTTGCTTTGGCCAGTGGGACATTAGCAAACATGACAAAAGCTGAGACTCTATAATCACTTGCCCTGAACTGTGAGGCTTGGCCTCGTCAACCACTGCCTTGAGATCATCATGCTGTGAGGAAGCCCAAGCTAGCCACATGGAGATGGAACATGGCACCCACCCTGGTTGACTACCCCAGCTAACCCCACTGTCAGTCAGTCCAGCAGCTAAAGGCAGCCACATGAGTGAACCTAAGCAAAACCTGCAGAAAAACTGCTGGCCCAGCTGCCTCACAGAATGGTGAGGAATCATACATCGTGTTTCCAGTCACTAAATGTTTGAATGGTTTATTATAGAGCAAAAGGAATAGAGGGAGGCTAGATGTGAAGGTCCTGGTAACCGATAAGCCGAACATTAGCACTATGATGTCTGGACTGTATAATTACCAATAGGGTTTCTGTGAGCAGTGCGTTACCCTCTGAGCCCAACAACAGAAAGATGTTCTTAGAGGCTATTTTAAAGATGAAACTACTCACCTTTTGTCTCAGTAACTGCTCAGATTGTGATCTGGAGATGTTACCTGCAAACCAGCTGCAATAGAAAAGAATTCCATTTTGAGAATGAGCAGTTTTTAATTGCATAACTTGTCACTTAATTTTCTCATCTGTAAAATGAGGCATTGGCTTAGATCAAGGGTTTCCAAACTTGGCTGCTGAAGAGAATCACTTGAAGAGCTATTTTAAAAACTCAGATTCCTGAGTCTCCACCACCCGGGGGTGGGGCTTACGTATCTTTCCTGATTGTTTCCCCAAGGCACACCTCTCGCCCTGCTTTGGAATCTAGAAATGATGGAGACAGAGACTGTCTGGTCACAGCTTGGCTTTCTGAATCAAAGGAAGCCTTCCAATTCATCTAAATACTAAAATCCATGATGAGAAGTTCACTCCCATTGGTTTAAATCTTTGTCAATTGTTAAAGTACAATTATCTTTGGATAATTTTTGTGCTAGTCTTTCCCAGTCATTTTTATCTTAGTTTGAATGATTCCAACAGGTGCCTTCTGGAGGGTAAATGTAGGGGAAGTAGAGGCGGTGACATGTACTTTGAAAAAGCTCTCACTACGCTTGTAGCCAATGAAACAATAACAGAACTCATACAAAAACAAAGCTAGTAATATGTGTTCTCCTAGTGTCCAGCTGACTTAATCACTGTCAGGTAGCAGGTGTCTGAGAGATGCAGTGTGCCTTATTATTCCCACTTCTCCTTAATGCCAACCTCTTAAGTCCCTGGTGGCTCAGATGCTAAAGAATCTGCCTGAAATGCGGGAGACCTGGGTTCAGTCCCCAGGTCAAGATGATGCCCTGGAGAAGGGAATGGCAACCCACTCCAGTATTCTTGCCTGGGAAATTCCATAGACAGAGAAGCCTGGTGGGCTACAGTCCATGGGCTCACAAAGAGTCGGACAGAACTGAGCAACTACACTACAACTAAGTCCAGGAGATGATTATTTGTGCCTAATTGTTGGCCAATGATAGAATCTTAGATTTTGGAAAGGACCTTAACAGCCACTTAAGACCACTCTGTCTCTGTGAATTGAGGTGAGCGCACATTCTTACTTGCCCAGAGGAGTCCACTTTATGTCTGTATGGTCCTGTGTCTTTGTCCTATGTCCAGGTGTAGCACTGAACAGTACATTCTCCCTCTTCTTAAAGTATCCTAGTTTGGACGTTCAATGATAAGGTCACCCTTGAAACAGGAATCTCCCAACAGTTGTGCTCAGTTGTTGTACTATGTGAAATTACTGCATCATAACTAACTTCAAAATTGGACTCAAAGCTAATAAGAGCCTTAAAAAATCATCCTGATGAGGGCCTCCAGGAAGGAAATAATCAGCAGAAATGTCATAAGCTGTATCTATGAAGACAAAGCAAAATGAAGGATTGGGGGTCAGCGATGTAATAAATCCCAAGAATTTGTACAGCCAATTTAGATCATCTAGATTGGGGGGAAGTATATTGATGAAGATGAAAGAGGAGAGTGAAAAAGCTGGCTTAAAACTCAACATTCAAAACACTAAGATCATGGCATCTGGGTCCATCACTTCATGACAAATAGAAGGGGAAAAAGTGGAAGCAGTGACCGATTTTATTTTCTTGGGCTCCAAAATCACTGGTGACAGTAAATGCAGCCATTAAATTAAAAGATGCTTGCTCCTTGGAAGAAAAGCTACGACAAACCTGCTGCGGCTGCTAAGTCGCTTCAGTCGTGTCTGACTCTGTGCGACCCCATAGGTGGCAGCCCACCAGGCTCCCCCGTCCCTGGGATTCTCCAGGCAAGAACACTGGAGTGGGTTGCCATTTCCTTCTCCAATGCATGAAAGTGAAAAGTGAAAGGGAAGTCGCTCCATCATGTCCGACTCTTCGTGACCCCATGGACTGCAGCCTACCAGGCTCCTCCATCCTCGGGACTTTCCACGCAAGAGTACTGGAGTGGGGTGCCATTGCCTTCTCCGACAACAAACTTAGACAGTGTATTAAAAGGCAGAGGTATCACTTTTCCTACAAAGGTATGTCTAGTCAAAGTTGTGGTTTTTCCAGTGGTCATGTACAGATGTGAGAATTGGACCTAAAGAAGGCTGAGCGCCAAAGAATTGATGCATTCAAATTGTGGTGCTGGAGAAGACTCTTGAGAGTCCCTTGGATGGCAAGAAGATTAAAACTAGTTGATCCTAAAGGAAATTAACCCTGAATATTCATTGGAAGGACTGATGCTGAAGCTGAAGCTCCAGTACTTTGGCCACCTGATATGAAGAGCCAGCTCACTGGAAAAGACCCTGATGCTGGGACAAATTTGAAGGCAAAAGCAAAAGGGGATGGCAGAGAATAAGATGGTTGGAAGGCATCAATGACTCAATGGAGATGAGTTTGAGCAAACTCCAGGAGATAGTGAAGGACAGGGGAGCCTGGCATGCTGCAGTCCATGGGGTCGCAAAGAATAGAACACGACTTAGCAACTGAACAACATTTTCATTAGTAACAGCCCGGTTTATTGTCACCCATCCTCCAGTTGCATGGCCCAGAACCTCACAGGAGTTTCTCCATGTAAATACAGTCTTTCCAGAAGAATAGAAATATCTATGTCTAGTTTTAAAGGAACACAGAGGACTTTCAAAACTCACTCATAATCATCAAGGTTTTCCTCTTCTTCAGATGAACTTGACTCAGGGGAGCCCCTTAAGAAGAGAGGAAACGTGGTTAATACACACACACACACACACACACACACACACACACACACAACCAAGCAATATTCCAAGTGCCTCACAGTGTCATGTCAAATCCCACCCTGCTTTTATCCACATAAATAAAATCTGCACTGTTAGATTTCCCTTTTTTGCACTTGGGTAAGGGTCAGCAAAGTGAAGCTTGCTCACAAGTTGAGCTCATGCCTAGTCGCATGAGACACTGGCTCCTTGATACAGGAGGATCCCAGGAATGTAAATTTCTTTGACTTGGTCAGAAGAGCAGACTCATGAAATAGATGAGATGCTTCAGGGACAGCTGTTATATGAAGTTAGAGGAAGTCTTGAGAGTGTATAGAGGTATTCTCAAAGAAGAGTTCCTTAACACCACGTTGTTTTCCCTCCAGCTCACATGCCTGAGCCAGCTAGGTTTGTGTTCATGCTGACACCTATGTATATCATGTATGATGGGTAGGAAATATCAGTGTGATCTCGGAAGTTATCCATTCAGACCACTGTCAGGGTTCAAAGAAGCAAACTCCATGTGTTTGTTTGTTTCATAGTCACCTTAAAATTAAAGGCTAGCTGCAAAATTTTTACACCTGTGGTTAGTTTTCCTGCAGTTGGAAGAAATCCTGGCTGCAACAGAATATCTGAAGTTGATTTACCATGACATCTTTGAGGTGTTGTGATTTACATTTCTTTCCCTTTGATTACTGCAGGCCAAATCTTCACTGCTACAAAAAAGAGAGATACAGTTCATCAATTTATATTTATTTATAAATGTTAAATGACAAAAGTAATTGTTTGGATATATTTTAGCTTTATTTAATATTGTGACCCATATATGTCACTTGGTTTGGAAACTGAAGCTAATGAGTCATTTTCACATTTTCATCCTTGCAGTGACCCCACTAAAAAGCGGTCATTTGATAGGATGCCTAAACAAAAGAGAGTTTTTAATAATGGCTCATAATAACCCCAAACAGTAGAAAACTTGGATTAATTAATCATCCGGACTGGGTTTGCTCTGATTTTCTGTATGTGTGCAGGCATTCTGTCGTTAATATATTTTAATATGTTATTTTCCTCTTTGCTGTTATGCTTGCAAAGGAAAGTCCTGAAAATACTGAACCTTTAACTCCATGTGTACACACACAGATCTGCAGGGTTCTCTTCATCCTCTCCACCCATCATTTTCTCTCTTTTACTTGGTGTGTGAAGCAGCCCATGAGGAAGTGCCAACTTCTCCAAGTCCAAGGGCTGTTTGAGTTGGAAGGTAGGACCTGTTTCCTGTTTGCCTTCACAACGCAGGCTCTTTTTCAGAACCACACTTCAGAGTGACAAGCTTCCTTAACAAGGAAGTGCTCCTCTGGCTGCAGTTCAAGGAAAGCCTGGAAAGCCCCAGCTTCCCAAAGAGCCTTGCTCACTAGCAAAGCCTTTTCCCTTCAGCTCTTCATAAGAAAGCTCTTATTTAAAAATGCCAAGCAGTTTATTTAGGCTTTTTGTGGTTTTCTAAGAACATGTGGAGAGTGTCCATCAGCTGTGCATCACTTAGGTTTGTCCACATGATGGAATGCAATACAGACATTCACAATAATCAGGTGGCTTACACAACAGCGGGAAGGTAATGAACACTGCTGAACTCTACACTGCAACATGACGAAGGTGGTAAATTTTGTGCTGTTTTACCACAGCTAAAACATTAAAAAAATAAAAAATGTAGTATGTCCTCATGTCTTCAAATAGGAAAAATGTCCCAGATGTGAAGTGAAAAGCGCAAGTGGCAAAGAAGACTATAGGTGAAGGTGTACATCCTGAGAAGGCAGCCACAGCCTCGTATGAATACTTGCCATTGGCCAGTGATGCCAAAGCACATTGCAAAAACCTACCCACTCTAAGCTCTCTCAGATAAAGGATATATTTTAAAGATTTGGTGTTCTGGAATGTGGGGTTGTTTGGAGGAAGAAGGAAAGAAAGGAAAGGGAATAAAGTGCTCAAGTATTGTACACATCATTAGATTCAGCATCTAAATGGCAAGTCTGTGGTGCAGAGTCCCAGTGGGGCCACCACTACTCTGGGCTTCTGGCTCAGGCACTGAGGGTTTTCTGAGAGGGCAGCCCTGTCTCAGCCATGGCCTGTGCAGGCCGTGCTGAGGCTCAGCTCTGAGGCAGTAGAGTAATGTCTGCTTGACGTGCTCTGCAGCTGGACTGAAAGCTGGGACTTACCTTTTCAGTTTTCTTACTTGCCACCAGTCAGGGAAGTCTTCTTTTGGAATATACTTCATGTTGATGTTTGACTGGGAGCCGTAGTTTTTCTTAGAATCACTATCATACTGGGCTAGAGTGGTACTTGAAGATGGTTCATCTACTTTGAGAATAGGAACTGCTCTAGGAATCTTCAGCTTTGGAGGACAAGAGATTCAAGTACATCACAGTGAGTCACAGATTCATGAGCTGGGAACTGACAATCAAAGTATATCAGCTCTTAAGTTAAAAAAAAAAAGTAGGAAAAAAGGAATAGTAACTAGTAGTCACAAGACATGGAGCAGCTGGAACTCTCAAACCTTCTTGGTTGGATTTTGAAGTGCATGACCACACTGGAAAGTTGTTTGCACATATCCGAGGACCCATATACACCCAACAGTGAAACCAAAAGACATATAAAAGAATGTTCCATAGCAGAATTACTTCAATTAGGTAAAAACTGGAAATGACCTTATTGTGGCTGTAATTGGCTAAATCATGCCCTTTCCCCAAAGATGTTTATATCCCAGTCCCTGCAACCTGTGAGTATGTCACCTTACATAGTAAAACATACTTTGCAGATATGACTAAGTTAAGGATCTTGAAATGGGGTGATTATACTGTATTACTGGGATGAGCCAGATATAATCACAAGGGCACAAGTGAGATGCAAGAAGGTCAGAGATTAGGGAGCAGGTATAAAGATGGAAACAAAGATCAGAGAGGAAAGCAGATGCTACCAGTCTGGCCCTAAAGATGGAAAAGGGGGCCAGGAGCCAGGGAATGTAGGCAGCCCCCAGAACTAGAAAAAATAAGTAAATAGATTTTCCATAAAGCCTCTTAAAGGAGTACAACTTTGTAGACCTGATTCTAGACTTCTGACTTCAGAACTATGAGAGAACTTTGTGTTGCTTTAAGCCACTAAATTTGTGGTAATTTGTTACAGCAGCAATAAGAAATTCATACAGCATTATATTCACACAGTGGAATTCTGTACAGTAATTGAGGATAAACTGCAACCACATACTAAACTATCAGTGAATCTCATGAGAAAGTAGGCAATAAGCAACTGTGTACTTTATAATTCCATCTATGTAAAGATCAAAGCTAGGCAAATAATCTATGATATTATATGTCAGCCTAGTGATTGCTTTTGGTGGGATGTAATGACCTGAAGGGAAGATAAGGGTGGTCCTGGGGTTCTGAGATGTTCTGTTTCTTAATCTAAGTGTGGGTTATACAGATATGTTTGGTTTGTGAAAATTCATGAAGTTGTCCACTTAGGACTTGTATGCTTGTCTAAGTGCATATTATACTTCATTAAAAATTCATATAGATATATAATCTGAATTTAATTTTTTCACATATTTTACTTTTTTCCAGGGATTGACATCCTAGTCATTTTAGCTATGCTATTTATGAGCTGTGAGGTGCTTCTTTCCAAAGATAAATGCAGTAGAAATTTCCCTAAACAGAAATCTAAACAGAATGACTAGAGAGCAGATTTTAATTTTTCTTATCTCAGTAAAACAAGTCCTCTACTGAATGATCACGTGAAAACAAGCAGAGGAAAACATTCTTTTCACAGTATCTTCTATGATCCTTGATCTATAATCAAAACAGACTTGGTCACTGATTTGCCCAACTGATCATTTTCAACACATTTCACAAAGAATTCTTCACCAGAGACTAGATGCCTCGTTTGGGCTCCTAAATTTTCCTCTGCTCTTAGATTTGCTTAAAATAAACTTTACTGGAGCACAGTTTATATACCACATGCCACGCTTTGTGGTATTCACCCTTTGTAAGTATAGGATTCAGTGATTTTAGTAAATTTATCAAATTGGGCAATCATCACCACCATCCAGTTTTACCATTTTCCATTACTCCTATAAGATCTCTTGGGCCAATTTCTAGTCAATCCCCATTCCCATACTGACCCTAGGTAACCACCAGTTGACCTTTGCTTATTTTGGACATTGCTTTTAGGTTTTTTACAGGGCCATAATATTCAAGCTTCAGAACTAAAGCATGTATCCAAACCAAAAACCGGTGTCACTGTTAACAACATAAAATCCCCAAACCTTAATAATTCTATCAGTTTCCTAGGACTGCCATAACAAATTTCTACACATTTAGTGGTTTAAAACAACAGAAATTTATCCTCTTACAGTTCTGGAGACCAAAAGTCCAAAGGCAAGTTTTCATTGAAAGGCTGCAGGGGAGGATCTTTGCTTGCCTCTTCCAGCTTCTGTTGGGTCTAAGCATTCTTGGCTTGTGGCACCATAAGTCCAATCTCTGCTTAGGTCTTTAAGTGGCTACCTTCTCTGTATCTCTCTGTGTTCCCTCCTCTTCTTATAAGGACATCAATAATTGAATTTATGATCTATCCTAATCCAGGATCTCATCTTGGTCCTTCACTAATTATATTTCAAAGACCCTCTTTCCAAATAAGGTCACATTCTGAGCTTTTGGGTGGACATGAATTTAGGGAGACAAAATTCAACCTGTGACAATAATGGATTTAGTTTTGTCTTTCATGTTGGTTTACAAAAATTGTATGTTGTTTTGTTTTGGCTGTGCTCCACAGTATGTAGTTCCCTGACCAGGGATGTAACCCATTCCCCCTGGAATAGAAATGTAGTTTTAACAACTGGACCACTAGGGATGTCTCTAAAAATTATATGGTTTTTACTTTAGATAGAAAGAGAGAAGTAAGTATGCATGAATGTGTGTAGGTGAAAATAAGCACCTAAGCCACCACAGAGCTAATGGGTGGATGGAGATGCTCTCTTCACTTCAGGAAAGCTTCCAGAAAACTACTGGGAGCCCATGATATATGTCTCATGGCATTTGAGGAGGCTGACACCTACCTGGGAAGCCTAAAAGCAGGAAGTTATGGCTTTGAACCCAAAAAGCAGGGCAGAAGGATAGCCTATACTGTGAACTCGAGCCACATACAATTTTACTAAGCAGAGAGATCAAGGCTCTGTTTGTTTTCCTGTAGGCCAACTCCACCTTTGAGAGAGGGTTAGCAGGAAGCCATCTTGAAAGGAACTCTGCTCAAAATGAGTGAATGGACCCAGTAAAAAGTTGGAGGGGTAGAAACCGAAGAGCTAAGGTCAAGACATTTGCTCTGTCATAACACTACAGCCCAGGAGGAGACCCATGAAAGTCTCCCATATGATAGAGTCAGTGTTAGAAAACTATCTTACCCCGAAGCCACCACTACCAAATCATGATGGGGCTGGCCACATATGATTCTCTTTTTCATTAGACCTTCTCTTCCTGATCCTTGATCCTGAAAGGGTCAGAAATCTTAGCCTCTCCATGACCTCTTCCCCAAAGCAGGCTGCCCTCTGATACAGACTTGAGCTAAGGGAAGGGGGTAAGTTTTAACTTGAAATGGTGTCATATGATTTTAGTATTGGATGGATCACTTTAAAGGCTATTCTCATGACTACTAGTAATTGGGAAAATTTATTTCATCTGAGGTGACTGGAAAACTATGAAATCTCCAGACTCCATCCAGGAACAGAGAAGAAAGTAAAGAGTGGCTTTGAAAAGATAATGGAGGGAAAGAATTATATTCTGCTGTGGTGTCCCATTCCTTTCCCAGGGCACTTACATGAGGCAGATTTAGCCATGCTGGTGGTAGAGGAGGAATGCCAGCCAATAATAGCCGCCTGTTATATGTCATACCATCTTAAGGACTTCGTCATACACCATTTTTTTGCATTTACAGGTTAGAAATAGGCTTGGTTATCAAATGCAAAAATATAACATGATAAAATGGCTCTATGTTTGAATTTTTTATTTGCTACGCCATGGCTATTGGTGATAGCTCACGTCTTCTCTCTCTTGCTGGGCATTCTGAATGAAGCCCATGTTTTCTAGTCTTTGAATTTGGCAACTCTCGGTTTATTTAATATATCCTGACTGTGAAAAAAAATTGAAATGTTGACTTACCACTCTGTCTGGGAAGATGGGAACCCTTTGTTTTTCTTCTTTGGGTGCAGTGTGCAGATCAGCATCTAAGAGTAAAACCAAGTAATGTCAGAAGAAAATTTAAATAAAACAAAATAAAACACCCAATGTTATGAATCAAAAGAGTGAACTAGTTAGTGTGAGCAATATTCCAGATTACATGGACTTAGACACAACATCTGGAGTGATTATGTTGCTCTCCTGTATGATATCCAACTCAAATGCCACTTCACCATTGATTATCAGTATCTTCCCGAGCAGATAAGAAATTCAAGTTGCTCTAAATTCTATAAGCTGTTAATTTATACCACATTGCCCCCTGGTATTTGAATAATAGATATCTAATCTCATTGGATAGTGTCAGTGACCCTAGGATTCAGAATCTGGGTCTGATTCGTCTTTGATTGGCTCACACACAATGCATATAAATAGCTGATTTACAAGTGAACAAATCTATCCTAAACTTTTTCCTCTCCCTGTTTGTTCTTAGTATAATTGTTGGTTTTTCTTTCTACTCACACGTGTAGATAAATATCCAGGCTGTGAGTGTGAAACCAGTATATGCCTTCTAAATGGGGTTGCTGTATGCTTTATTGACCCAGCTGGGACATTTCTGACAGTGATAGGTAGGCTTTTATAATTATGCCAGGTCCCCAGCTGAAGAATGAGACTGTCTCAAACAAACTGGGGTGTATGGTCAACTTACTTTAGGCCATGTACTTTGGAAAGATGCCCAACTGTTTCCTTCCTTGTAGATGTGCCTGTGAGCTGCCCTGTATCTCACAGAGGAGGAGGTTGGGGGAGTAAATTACACTTAGGCAGATAGACAATATCACAACTGCCTGTGAGCCTAACACCTTACTAAATTCTGTAGTTTTCTTCAGAAGCTGGCAGAGAGCCTGTGGCACCCAGGACACATAGCAGGTGCCATGCAGACAGAGACCAGGAAGATGATCCCAGAACAGTGCTCTCTCTGGCCTGTTTTCCTACTCTTTCTCAGGAAGTTAGGGTGAGGTCAGAGCTGGAATCTGGCCTGCTGAGTAATAATGCTGACCACAGACAGAAACACTGGGGTTAATGATTAATGTTACAAGGAAACATTACTCTTTGGCCTTCACACTGGAGGGAAGATCCATGCACAGTACATTCTGTAAAGTTCATTAAATCATTATCATTCATGAGTATAAAGGGCAGTATGATCTATTTAAGATGAGTAAATATTCATTGTGTAGTTTCATTGAGATGGGAAACACAATGAATATTTAGTCATTGTATAAAATTACAAGTAGTAACATTAACATGATTCTCAGTGAATCTGAATAATATTTCATGTCCCTGTTTGTTCTACAGTTCTTGAAGTTGTTATCATGTAGCTGATTTCATGTATTTCTTTAGAATATAAAGGGCAGTATGATCTATTTAAGATGAGTAAATATTCATTGTGTAGTTTCATTGAGATGGGAAACACAATGAATATTTAGTCATTGTATAAAATTACAAGTAGTAACATTAACATGATTCTCAGTGAATCTGAATAATATTTCATGTCCCTGTTTGTTCTACAGTTCTTGAAGTTGTTATCATGTAGCTGATCTCATGTAATTCTTTAAAGTAGTTATAATCCAAGCATATTTTGTCCAGGTTGGTAAAACTGTTACCAAAACAAGTTCTCCTTTTTATTTACCAACAACTTAATGTTGTTAAACAATGATAAACTTCTAAAGTATATGATTGTTTCATGTAAGTATCCTGGTGATAGAACAGGACTCCACAGGGCACAAGCAGAAAACAGTATAATTCTTTCCCTCCATTAGGCCTTCAAAGCCACTCAGTGGGCTTCCTGTCCCTGGATAAAGTCTCAGGCAGACTGATTTCCCTAGAAATATAACTCTGGATAGAATCTTCACTTAAAGCAAACCCTACACTACCTTCTCTGTTGTTATGAGGAAATCAACAAACATATACAGAATGACATTTTAAATTTATCTTTGAAAACTTGGCCGTCCATCATTTTGGTAAATATGGCAATACTTATATTTTATCCTTTGACATATTTTTTAGAAGAATGTTGGTGTTTTTAGTTTATGATGTTAGTTTATGAACCATGGTGATGTATGTTCACCACATTCTCCTCTTTTGGAGTTTATCTTAAACCAGGAAGAATTTTGGAAGGAAATAAACAGTTCCTTCTTGATTTATGATTTCCCTTTAAAAACATTTCTCATGACATGAATGAATGGCAGATGTTCTTGTTATTATTTTATGGAACATGACTCAGTTGACTCTGGAATTATGTTTCATTTGTCAGATAGCATGTTCAAGGCTGGGTATACACGATGCCAACCAATCTGGCACATTTTGTTTTCCCGAACTGGTGAGCTGTTCTGGCATTTGCCAGTTTTGCCTAAAGGGCATTGTACCCAGGGTCCAGCCCAAGAGAGGAGTCACATTACATGCTTCCCAGAGAGTACATCCTGGGGCCGCTTTGCAACTCTGCTGGCAGCACAGGAACTTCCCGTCCACGAAGAACCCACTGTGGTACTTGATCAGCAGGTGGGAGTTGCCCCTTATCTCTGGGGAGCAGGCAGGAAGAAAACACAGCATGAGCAAATGTTGACCCAAGAGAAGAAGCACATCAGTAAGTGCTGTCATCATAAAACAATGAAACCTCATTTTGCCAGTAACCAGCCTAAGAGCAAATGGTTCCTAAAGGATGCAAGTCTTTCACTCAGAAGTTGAAAAGCCAAAGAGAAAAGTCTAACCATGTTTATAGTGAGAACACACAATAACTTACATCAGTCTTAAAAAAAATACCTACTAGAAAATCCATATACACATCAGCCTGGTGTTAGGATTTTAGAGTAGGACTAGATCTTAACAAGAAGAAAAGAAATTTCCAATAAACATATGCTCCCCCTTTCACTTTTTATTTTGAAACATTTCAAGTGCACAGAAAAGTTGCTAGGACAGTGTGAAAGAAATATCTATATACGCTTCACACAGATTCACCTAATTTTAACTGTTTGTCACATTTGTTTCTTCTTAGTCTCTTTTTTTACATACATATTATTAAAATTTTATCACTATTTTGCTTAACCATTTGAGAGTAAGTTGCAGATATCATGAACTAAATAATGTCACCCATTAATACTTTGGCATGTAACTTCTGTTAACAAGGACATTTCCTTATATAACCGTAATATAATGATCAATTCAAGAAATTTAACATTGATACCATACTAGTACTTAATATACATTTTGTATTTAAAATTTTTCCAGTTTTTCCAATAATACCCTTTGTAATCGTTCACTTTTTTCTGATCAAAGATCCAATCTAGAATCATACATGGCATTTAGTTATTTAGTTTTTCTTGGTCTAGAACAGTTCCTTGTCTGCCGGGAGCCAGTGTGAGGAATCCCACCTATGACAAGGTCATACGGCAGAGGTCTGATGGGCAAGGCAAGTCAGACCTCAGGGTTTCCCCCTGGTGTTTCCTGAGTATGTACCCCCCAAAAAATAAGAATCTGCCTGCCTTATTGTATTGTACTTTTCCACTCTTCTGACACTCTCTGGAAAAAGTTAATTCAGGGCTTCGGTCTCCTGCAAAAGAATGTCTCGGCTTAAAACCCCCTCTGATAGCTCTCTAACTTGCCTAACAGGTTCCCCCGGACTTATTACAGCTTGTGAATTGCTTACAGCCCCCTAACCAAGAGAGGCACAAAGCTTAAAAACATCTTAAAGATACAGAGCCTTTTCTAAAGAGCTAAACATCATATTGGTGACAAATTTCACTGCTGACTCAATAATTGCTGCCAGACCTCCATATTCTTTATCTTTTAGGCACCTGGGAGGATATTAATCAATGTAATCAAGATATAGAAAAAGATATATAGTAGTTTTGATGTTAGCAACACTAGACTTTTGAATTAATTACTTTTCTTTTGTTATATATCACTGCACTCCTCTTGTGTCCTTGCTATGTAAGAATGTAAGTTTATTTTGTGCTTTCTGAGAGTGGCACCAGACTTTGGGAAGATCAACACAAATAAGTCTTCTGGTTAACAAACCCTTCTCAGAAAAAAAGGCTGTAAAATGTTAATTGGCCCTTTGGGCTGGAAGATGATGTAAATCACCTAAGACTTGTGTATACAGCTAGGTATGGAGAGAGAAAGCCTGATTTTGATAAGAGTCTGGGCTGCTAACGCTGCAAAATTTTGTGTTACCCATTGATCTCTATGTACAATCATAAAGGTATAAAAGGCCTTTCTAGACAATGGAGGCCGGGCCAGTCATTGGAAGGACTGGTTTCCCCTGTGTCTCCTCTTTACTCTGATTTCAGGCTGAATTCCCATCTGGGGCATGGAGGCTCACCATGTCTACTTACTTGTCCCGGCTTCTAAGATCCATGAGAGAGGGAGCCCAAGGCGGGGCACTCTCCGATATTCAAACAGACGCCGGTGGCCTAACATAGATGGTGCAAGTTCCTTGTCTGGAACTTTATTGGCTTCCAATGTAAACCAAGTTATTTAGCCTCTTTTCTCCACTTAATTTTCCTACTACACTATTTCTTCCTAATCTAATCTTATATTTCTATATTAATAAAAAAAATAAGTTTTCCTCGCCTACACTGTCCACGCTTCGACTTACCCTGGATCCACTGGGGCTGGACCCCGGCACATGTCCCTTCTTTGTCTTTTGTGACTTTTGACCTGTTTCCACAAAGGATTAGATGGGAATATAATACTAAGGAATATGGGGTTACTTTTCTAGGAATATGTGTGTATTTTAAAAAATGTAGGAATAGGGCAATATTGAATGCAAAGAAATGAAGTTCCAATATTGGAGTATAATACTGTGTCTACAACAAGTTTACCTCTCTCAAAATGCAGCAGAGAAACCTACAAAGTCTTAGTAGAGAACAGATCAAGAAGAGTCTCCAGGTAGGGAGGGCTGGTCTAGGTGTGACTTAACCTCCTTCCTTCTGGATTTTATATTCATCTTGTGTATTCCATATTTTGATACAGGAGAACAATACTCCTTCTTTACAACCCTGACTCCAGGAAGTGTCTGGGAATAATAATATCTACTTTGCTGGGTCATTGGGAGGAGATGAGCCAATGTATGTAAAGCATCTGGCATAATGTGTGGCTTAGAGGAGGTGCTCAGTGAATAGTGGGCTTTAATGATATCATTTCCTTAGTTTAATTCAACTCAACTTAGCTAAAAAATTTGGCATTAAAAAGCTTTACCAAATATTAACGGGAATTAAAGGGAAATTATTACAGAAGTCACAAAAAGCAAAAGAAGTTAGGATTACAAAACACTAGTACTTGACCTTAGTCCCAAATGGTCATTGCAGTTCCTTGGGTACATTACATGCCTTTCTGCCCTGTAAGCTCCTGGTCTCTGTGTACCAGAGTTGCTATTACTTCCTATTACATGAATTTAGCTTCCTGGGTAACTAATTGTTTTCCAATCAAGTCCAGAAGTCCACATTGCAATACTCCTACCATCTAACGATGACAGTAAGAGAAACTCATATATTAATATGTATATAGGAGTTCACTTTACATATTTTCCCTCACTTGCACCATTTCATTTAACCTACTCAGCAAACGAGGGGAGCTGCTACTGCTACCATGGCTCTTTCAGAGTCAGGTAAGCTGAGGCACAGATGTCGCATGATCAAGTTCACGATCTAGCACATTGGAGACTCAGACCCAAGCTCACCTACTATATTCCGATGCTCACATGCCCACTTCCCTGCCAAACTCCCTTCAGTTTTAATTTTTGGGAAGAAAGGAACACTTTATTTACATCTGGTCAGCTGAAGTCAGAGCCATGGTAGCTGACACTCCTAAGTCAGCCCAAACTCAATGTAGGTTACCATCTGGGAAATTTCGTGTCTCCAGTGTCCACCTCGGTTTATAATGCCTGAGCCAAATAATAGACACAAAAACATTGGGACATGGATGGGGGGGGGGATGTGTGTGGTGTCATTCTAGATCAGGGAAGCTTCATAGGGGAAAGGATTTGAGTGAGGGAACCATTTTGTTTTCCTGTGGCAGATTGGTTGGCCAACCTGACAGCTGATCTCACCTACCTTCTCTCTTGCTACCATCCATCACAGAGGCTGGAAAAGCCAGATGCTGTCTTCCAGCCTCCTTCTCACACAGAGATGGCCATGAGATACAGTTTTGGCCAATGAAACACAAGCAAGAGTTTGCAGAGAAAGGTTTCTGGGAAAGCTCAGAGCCTTTCTGGGAGCCCCTAAGGGTAGCAGAGCAGAACTCTAGAAGGAGCCAGTGTTCCTGCTCACTTCATTGAGCACCAGCCCTGGGGTTGTTTACTTCTGGATTTGGAAGAGGAACAAACATGTATTTGTTTGAGCAGCTGTGTGGTGTCTTTTTACCTGCGTCCCAAAGCATCACTAACTGGTGCAAAGGGCTTACTGTGCACAGGGCAGCCCTAGTGATAGGGGCTCTCTCTCAGTTTAGAGGCTACCAGAGCCACTTCTGCTTCTCTCTCTGCTCTCCTTTTATGTTCCATTTGCCTTTACATGAGCTGCCCAGGCAGAGAAGGCAATGGACCCCACTCTACCTAGTGATAGGGGCTCTCTCTCAGTTTAGAGGCTACCAGAGCCACTTCTGCTTCTCTCTCTGCTCTCCTTTTATGTTCCATTTGCCTTTACATGAGCTGCCCAGGCAGAGAAGGCAATGGCACCCCACTCTAGTACTCCTGCCTGGAAAATACCATGGACGGAGGAGCCTGGTGGGCTGCAGTCCATGGGGTCACAAAGAGTCAGATACGACTGAGCGACTTCACTTTCACTTTTTACTTTCATGCATTGGAGAAGAGTCGCACAGAGTTGGACACGACTGAACTGACTTAGCAGCAGCAGCAAAGCTGCCCAGGGCCCACCCAAACCTGCCCAGCATATATAGTTTCAGAAAGACCCACACAGGACCCTAGTGCATGACAGATAGCTCCACAGTGAGTGTCTATATAACAACTGCCCCTGGCAAATCACCGCAAAGAAGACTGGATAGGAAGCAGCATCTTAGAGTTCCTCCTGAAGGCCCTGAGATAACACAGTGGCTTGTGTTTGAGTGTCAGACACTTTACTGTATCTATGAGTCATACGTTTGTAGCTTGTGACTGCGCCAGGAAAAAAAAAAATTGATCTCCTATTTTACAGGTCAGGAAACTGAGACCCAAAGGTGTTAGATGGTTTTGTAGATGACACAGTAAAGCAGAACAGTCTGACTCTAAGAAGGATGCCCTTCTCACTTCAGCGAGCTGGTGGCAGGTAGAAGGTGACTTTTCTCCTCCCTGGACCTCCTCTCCTACATAACAGAATGCTAAACCCTTTCACATGAAGGGAAAAGTAAGCCCTAGGAGTGAAAAAGGATGTATTTGCATCAAAATAGAGTAGGTGGAACCCACTCCAGTACTCTTGCCTGGAAAGTCCCATGGACAGGAGCCTGGTGGGCTGCAGTCCATGGGGTCGCAAAGAGTCAGACACGACTGAGCGACTTCACTTTCACTTTTCACTTTCCTGCATTGGAGAAGGAAATGGCAACCCACTCCAGTGTTCTTGCTTGGAGAATCCCAGGTACGGCGGAGCCTGGTGGGCTGCCGTCTATGGGGTCGCACAGAGTCAGACAGGACATAGAGTAGGTGGAACCCACTCCAGTACTCTTGCCTGGAAAGTCCCATGGACAGGAGCCTGGTGGGCTGCAGTCCATGGGGTCGCAAAGAGTCAGACACGACTGAGCGACTTCACTTTCACTTTTCACTTTCCTGCATTGGAGAAGGAAATGGCAACCCACTCCAGTGTTCTTGCTTGGAGAATCCCAGGTACGGCGGAGCCTGGTGGGCTGCCGTCTATGACCCGCACAGAGTTGGACACAACTGAAGCGACTTAGCAGCAGCAGCAGCAGAGTAGGTGGATGTCTAAGTGCTGTAATTTGAGGTGTAGTGAAAAAGAACCTGAATCTAAACAAAATCATCCCCCTCTGGGAGCTTAATATCTTAAATTCTACCAGTAGAGCTCCTCGTTTGAGTTAAGTATTGTCCTTACACCTTTACTCCTCTTTAAAATAAAAATATCCTAGGGAGAAACATCATAGTACCAAGTTACAATTAATTTTCTCTCTTCTGCCAAAGGATGTTACCAGGGCAGCCTAAGAATCACTAAATAAATGTTTCATCAAATTCCCAGTTTTGCCTGGCATTTATACAGTATTGTTTAAAAGTTGGATTTGGGTAATTGAGTTGTATGTTCTTTGTAATTAGGTATTTGACGTTGGCCATGTCTTTTTAACTTCACTTATCCAGAAAACAGAATAATATTACTCCTTGCCATAGAGTTGTCAAGAGGATTACCTAAGAGAGTGTTTTACAGCTATTCGACATAGTAGCTGGCAAACAATAAATACTTTGTAAGTGTTAAGACATAAATTTCTGTAAACATCCAAAGTACAGTAGCTACAGGAGCTGCCAGAGCCCCATGAGGACCTAGACTTTGCTCTGATAAAGACAAGCACAGTGGGTGGAGAGCAGGTGGCCTGACTTCCTCCCAGCTGCTGGATGGCACAACGCACAAGGGCCAGCTCTGTGCTACCAGGCAGGAAAGGGAATCAGATCCCCAGGCTTCCTCTAGGTAACAAAGAGAATGCAAAATGAGGATGAGTGCAGCACATTCTCTGAGGCTGGTAGGAAAATCAACAGATCCTATCTTGGCAGTAAGGCCCTTTTATTGCCACATCTAGACTCCACCAAGTCTCAAAGAACTCAGTCAGCAACTCCCTTTTATGACTTTAAAAAAAGTACCTTTTTGTAATGCTTTCAGCCACTGACTTCGGCTCTCTTCGTTTGATGCATACACATAGAGAAGCCCATCTTTATAGACAATCTGGAAAGGAAAATATTTGGTATATTTCAGTGTAACTGTGCAACTACAAAACTACAAAATTTTTGTTATGCAAAAGAAACATTGAGTTTTATTACATGATATACATTATTCTGAATTAGATTTTAAAAATTTATTTGTATCCTCTACCCCTCAATATATTTTATCCCAGATATGTTTACACTTCAGAAAACCACAGCAATGATGCATATAGCAGCAAATATGGAGGTCTCAGCAGGAATCCCCAAGCCATGGAGAATTATAAAAGTATAAGACCTTAGACATTACAGATGTCTTAGGAGTGTTCTGATCCATCCACCAACCCAGTGCATGACTCTGTTTGTAGCCTACTGCAAAGTGTTTATCTGCTCTATTCTGGAAAATATCTTCAGAGATTGGATGTCCTTTACTTTTGTTATGCCATCCCGGTCAGTTTCCTTTCATTCTGATCATTATATAGCTCATGCTTATGTTGGGTTAAAATGTGACTCCCTATGGTCATGTCCCACCTTGGGAGTCCCCAGGACAAACATTTTTCTATTTTTTAAGATATTTGGTGAGATGTGTGAACATTCTAATGTCTTGCCCAGATCCTTCTCTAGTTTATTCAGCTTTTGTGGGTAAACAATACATTGCATTTATGCTCTTTTCTAGACAGTTTAACATTTTTATTCCCTTTCAACTCTACAAAAATATGAGATTATGCCCACTGCAAATGAGGAAACAAACTCAGAGGTTGAGAATATTTGTGGGGCATCAAAGCCAGTGTACTTTTGAGTATTCCATGCCATGGTGATATTCATTTCAAAGCTTCTGCCATGAGCACATACTCCCTCTGGTTTCTCCCAACTGAGTAAAGTTCTTTTTTTTTTTTTTTTTAAGTTAGAAATATGGGTTGTGCACTGACTGGATTATTTTATTTTATTTCATTTTTGGCCACTGTTCCCTCATACTAGCACAGGGTAATCTGACCATTGGAAGGACAGTCCATCTGTCTTTAGAGCAGATTGATAAATATTCCTAATATAATAAAAGTAGGGAAGCTGTTAGATCAACCCATTTCCACCTGTACTGTAGGCACAGTCTTCACAGCAGGCCAGTGTTTGAAATACTTGAGGGCCACCTTTCCAGACCATCGGTCACTCTTTCACTGGGCTGCTTAATTCTAAGCACCATCTGGATCTCTCTAAGCGTGCCATACTGTTCCACCTACCAGTGCCTTGACATCTGCTATTTCTTTGGCTTTGCTGCCCTTCTGTTTTTGCTGGGCTAAACCCCATTGTTTTTCCCAACCCAAGTGTCACCTCCAACAGGAAGTCTCCCTGACCTCTTGGAGTGAGGAGTGCAGCTTCTGCTTTCTGGGACACTGTAGGTACGCTGCCGTTTTCATCTTAAGGCTCTGTAAATGCCTTGGGGACAAGGATGGCATTTTATTCCTGACAGTGTGCCAAGTACCTTGCAGTGTAATGGAAATGCTCCGCAATTTTGGATAAAAGAGATCATCAGACCCCAAGGCAAGTCAGACCACTGAGGCTTACACACTCATCTATCTTTCTCTCCCCCTAGGGAAGGGAGTTTGGTGGATCGAATTTTAGTAAACTGCCGGACTCCCATCTGGGGATGTTACAAATTCAGAGAGAGAGGTTGAGAATGCCGTCTATGGTTACATAAATATAAGCACATGCCATCATCTTAATGAATCATTTTGCAATGTCTTTATTTATACCCTCAATACTGAGTTCGTAGTAGAAAATACTAAAAGAACAGCCATCCATCCAATGGAATGTTACCCTTCCTCTTACCTGAAATGGGTACTGTCTCTCCACAGGGGTCTGCTCCTCAAGATTAACTTTCTCCACACATCTGATTTTCTTAATCTCAATCGATCCTTTTCTGCTGCCTCTTTTCTGAATTAAAAGGAAAATATAAGATGCCTCATGTGATATACAGTGGTGCACAAAGAAATGCATAAAGTTAAGGTTCTGCTTAGGAGGGAGAGATTGTGAGATGACACGAGCATAGGAAAATCATTCCAATTATTCCGTAATAGTAAAAATTCAATGACAATATATTTTTCGAGTGTGGACATAAACTTAATTAAATTTCCCCAAAGCAAGTCTTCAAGCAGCACTTAATTATTTGATAATCTTGAAACACATTTCAAATCACCTACCATATGGTTAATCTACTCAGTAACATCAAGGTTTAACTCCACAACGCATTTTCATTTTTCAATTTTATGATAGTATTTCAGTATTTCTACCATGATAGATTTCTCAGCTGCATATAAACGCTCTTATTTCCACCCAGGAGACGCCAATAGCAAACTGTTTTTCACTTTCAGTGATGGCAACCAACCAAAAATGGTCCTAGCCATTGCTGAGTGTCCTTTAGGGGGCAAAATCACGCTCAGTTGAGAATCAGTCTTCTAAAGTTAACACTTTTCCTTAGTAAAGTTAACCAATGTTTGAAAAAATCCTTTATTTTGAATTATGGGTTTCACTGGTGGCTCAGATGGTAAAGAATCTGCCTGCAATGCAGGAGACCTGGGTTCGATCCCTGGGTGGGAAAGATCCCCTGGTTGTTTAGTCACTAAGTCATGTCCGACTCTTTGCTACCCCATGGACTCCAGCACACCAGGCTACACACTCCAGTATTCTTGCCTGGAAAATTCCATGTACAGAGGAGCCTGGCGGGCTACAGTCCATGGTGTCACAAAGAGTCAGACACGACTGAGTGACTAACAATGCTATCTTGAATTAATTATAACTTGGTTAAGAAAAGACAATGGGATAAGAGAGTACAAGTTGGTTTTTACTGTGCAAGCTGAGAAATCTGTTTCCTTATATTAAGCACTTTGTGGAGACTTAAAAATAAGTAGTATAAAAACAATGGAATAAATAAGAGTCTTACCATTTTGTCATATTCATAGTAGGAGAGGTTTGTTTTGGTTAAAACAAAAAGCCGCTCTTTGTAATTATTGGGTGACATTTTCTTCTTTTGCTGTGACCTTTTGAGAAGAAGTTCTTCTAGAATGGATTTTGTGTCCATATTGTCGTCCTAAATGAAAGAAAGTGATTAAAATGAGTGTTAGCAACATCTGGCTAGGCTCTCTTTTAGCTTTCATAATTTTTATTCAACTATTTCTTATTAAGGGATAGTATTGTTGTTCAGTCTATGTCCGACTCTTTGCGACCCCATGGACTCCAGCACACCAGGCTTCCTCGTCCTTTCACTATCTTCCAGAGTTTGCAAAGATTCATGTCCTCTGAGTTGGTGATGCTATTTAACCATATCAACCTCTGCTGCCCTCTTAGTTTTAAAAAATTAGATTTAGAACTACAGAGGAAAATGGAATGAAGCATGCTCTTAAATGCAGACATACCTGCACTTTTCCCCTACTGCCTTGGCTGTGACTTATATAAATATGTTGATTTTTTAATATCATTTTTATGTGTGCTCATCCCCCACTTTGGATCATACATTCACCGTCTTCACACTACCCTCTAGACCACCACATCAAAATTCTCCTTTTTCCTTAAGTATTCTATGGACATTTGTTGAATTGAATTGAATATCATCCAACATTGAAAAATTTCAACTCTTGACACTTCACCATGTTTGAAGTAACTGATCAACTGAAACTTCCCTCCACCAATGGGGTCAACTGTTGGACCAAATTACTCAAACTACTGTGAGACTCTGATATTGTTGGTGAATGGCACCACAACCCCTGAACATGATCAATCTTTAGCATAAAGGACATGGGTATAATTTTCACTATTTCTGAGCATTAAACTTTTTCAAAACTTATCAAGAGAGGTGTAAAAGAACTGAAAGAATTGGTGCTTCATAAGCTAAAAATACTCTTGCTTTTTCTTCCAGAACTGCATAGAACATTAAAAGTTAAGCTATTTCTGGAAAATGAATGCATTTTCTGATTTCTATTGTTGTTCAACCCTCTGTCTGATACCAGGTCTGGTAATGAAAAGGAATGCTAAGCAGTCAGTCACAAGAGAACAACTTCCTTATGTTCTTCTTTGCTTTGTGAAATCACATGGTTCTTAGCAGTCAGATGCCTAATCATTACATCTTTTTTGTTTACTGATAATCTGAAGGTAATTAACTTTACTCACCTTAATTTCGACAGAGCCGAAGAAGTGTGCTTCTACGTCTTTAACTCTCAAGCTCTAGGCAAAAAGTCACTGCTCTGAGGCACCTCACTCATATTCCTTCTGGCTATGCCAGGGTCATGCATTAAAAAGAAGGTATTTGCATCCAATTCATCACTTGATCAGGAAGCAGCCACACAGACATTGCTCTGTCTGGATGGAGGCAGATGCCAAGTTAACCCATCCAATCACTAACGGGCATGGCCCTGGAGTATGATGGGCCCGCTGTGGTAGGGGAGTGGAAGAAAGGGAGACTGAGAAACTCAGCTTGACATAGAATAAACTATCTGAGGCCCAGACAGCTTCCCTCCTGGCATAGGCCACGCCACTCTAAAAATGGGAATCAAGCAACTCAGCTTTTGTCATTTATCATACATGGATCAGGTGATTATTTATGAATACCTCTAACGTTCTCCAAGAGTATTGCTTTTCTCTTAGGCAGAAGTAGTAATCTTATCCATTAAATATAGTAAAGTCTTTGTAACTTTTTACTTTGAATATTGTTTTATCTGGAAGAAAAGTATAATTCCTTTGAGTGCTATTCTCCATGGTCACTGGTTTGTTTGCCTTGGACTCAAAAATGAGGCAGAGATTGGGGTGCAGTAAACCCACCTGGATCTAGGAAGGCAGGGATCACATCTTCTTTTCACCTTTGCCTCCATGATAAAGTCTACACATACATCTGTTCAGATAAGATTATTTTCTACACCTATAGCCTATGGCTGGAAGAGAATTCACTTGAAGATGAAGAAATTAGGTTAAAAACTTTAGGTTTTCTCCAGGCCTTCTTTGTTCTAAAACTTTTCCCAGAGGCAGGCCATACCTCATGAAAAATAACCTTCTCCTCATCTGGTGACTCATGACCTCCTGATCCCTGAAACAGCCCCTCTACAATGGTATAATGGTGTTTTCCTATTAATCCTTAACTGATGATTTATTGACTTATAGTCTTGTCTACTGGCAAGAGACCCCCCCGGTGATGTATTTTCTGTTAAAACTTTTTCCGGGTAGCTGTTTTTCTGAAGACTGACCAACCACCATAGGGTGGTCAGCCAGCCGTTTCAACCTGATTACCTCAGACCTATCCCCTTAAAGGTCAAGCTTCGCCCACCAATCAAACGTCCTCATCCCACCTGTACCTGCCTATGCCCCCCCCAATCACATTGTTTTCAGTGTCCTAACCTCACTCCCGCCTGCTTGTGATTTTTCTGTATAAAAATCCTTAGTGACCAGCGTTCTGGGTTCACAAGAGACCCCCCCGGTGATGTATTTTCTGTTAAAACTTTTTCCGGGTAGCTGTTTTTCTGAAGACTGACCAACCACCATAGGGTGGTCAGCCAGCCGTTTCAACCTGATTACCTCAGACCTATCCCCTTAAAGGTCAAGCTTCGCCCACCAATCAAACGTCCTCATCCCACCTGTACCTGCCTATGCCCCCCCCCCAACCACATTGTTTTCAGTGTCCTAACCTCACTCCCGCCTGCTTGTGATTTTTCTGTATAAAAATCATTAGTGACCAGCATTCTGGGTTCACTCCTTCTGCGGAGTTTGAACCCCGGCGCGCCGGTTCAATAAATCCTCTTGCGGTTGCATCGATATCCTGAGTTCTGGTGTGATCTGTGAAGCGATGACTCCTGTTGATTAGGCCTTCTCCGGGTCTAACAAAGACTTACTTAAACTATGAAGGGTCTAGCTTTTGTTAAAGTCCACTTTGGAGGAGCCATATCATACTGGTCAGAGGTGCAGGGAACTCTTGCCTTTTAAATTTCTCCATGAAAAAAATTAACTAACAAAGCAGAAAGAGAACACTGTGAAAACTCCTGTCAAAGATCTTTTATATCCACACCTGAAACATTCTTCCTCAAAGGAGAGTCATAGTTAAATAGATGTGGTGATTAGTTGAATACAAAGTTAATGTTGCAACATTTATTTCAGATGCTGAATCAATGTGTAAAATTAAGAGCACTGTTTTAGGGAATTCCCTGGTGGTCTAGTGGTTAAGATTCTATGTTCTCACTGCTGGGGACCAGAGTTCAATTCTTGATCAGAGAAATAACATCCCACAAACTCAAAAAAAAAAAAAAGAAAGAAAGAAAGAAAGAAAAAAAAAAGCACTGTTTTAAAAATGCAAATTCCAATGTCCAAGGTAGTGCACAGCCCTTCCTGGTACCACATGTGATACACATGCTCTTCTGTTTTTGGAATTTGCACATTTATCACATGAAACATGTTTTCTTGGGGAATTTTATCTAAAAATTTAGTATGGTGAACCACAGAAACCACTGACAAATGAAATTCACAAAATCTCTTCTGTATATTGAAGGGAAGAAGGACATTGACTAGAAAGGAAGGTACCAAGTCCTCCAAAACATTTTCTAATACAACTCCAAGAATTTATACACATTGTTGCATCTGATGGAATATAATTTGTCAAATTTTAACAAAAATATTTATTCCAAATCCTAACCTTTGTGAATTTTTTGGCTTTCATTTTTAAAATCATATGAATATGTGTTTATTCAGCAAAACCAAGAAGTACAGACAAGAAAAGGAAACTTAACATTTTGGTGAATATACCTCTAGATTTTTTTTCAAATTACATAGGCAGTTGTTTCTTTTCACAAAAATGAGTTCACATTCTGTACATATGTGTCTGTAATCCGTGGTTCTCATGTCATAAACACCTGGAGCCACCTGCTTTTGATGCCCTTCAAAGTTCCACTCCCTAAGCTGGACTCCGAGCATCTTAACAAACTTAACGAACCCTGTTTGGATGACTCACACTTTTTTCACCTCCCGATTACTTTCTTCTGAGACAAAACCTAATTCCTGATCAAGTTTGAACCAGCCTTTCTCCTTCTGTTTTCTTCTGTCCCTTCTTTGTACTTCCCTTTTTTCTGAGCTTAGCATAGATTTTAAATTGGAGGCATTTCTATGGTGAGGACTAATTTTTAGAAATAGAACTTCTCTCATCTTGTACTAGCACAATAAGTCAACAGGGCTCTGGGACTACTGTTGACTCAGCTACCTCTCCAGCAACTAGCAAACTCAGGTCTGCCTACCCACATTTAAGGAAAATTCATTGGGAAGGTTAAAAAGAAACTAAACAGAAGAAAATTCGATCCTAAAGCTAGAAACCAGAGATCTATTTCCATAGAGAAGCTGGTGGGATTTGGCTGGATACTCGTATATCAGTACCTACATAGAATAGATGCATCAATTTGCTTACCAAATAGTTCAGGCTGTCTATTTCCATAAACACATGAAACTAGGAAGATTAAAGTGCAGGGGAGGCAGAAAAGAAAACTTGGAAGAAATCAATATTGTAAGGAAGTCAGCAACCATGTGTAACCTTTAATGCATAAAAGGTACATACTGAATTAACCAGACATATATATATAATACACACATGCATATTGTTTTCAGATTCTTTTCCCTTAGAGGTTATTACACAATATTGAGTAGAGTTCCCTGTGCTCTACAGTAGGTCCTTGGTGGTTCTCTGTTTCATATATATTAGTGTGATCTGTTAATCCCAAACCCCTAATGTATCCCTCCCCTCCCCTTTCCCCCTTTGGTAACCAGAAGTTTGTTTTCTGTGTATATGCACAGCCCATATTCTTGACCATAACACTGATGATAGAGAAGAACATGCCAGCTGTGTAATCCTCCTAATCAGAGAACACTCTAACCTAAATGTAGGGAGGTAGCTGCTAAGTCACTTCAGTTGTGTCCGACTGTGCGACTCCATAGAAGGCAGCTCACCAGGCTCCCCGTCCCTGGGATTCTCCAGGCAAGAACACTGAAATGAGTTGCCATTTCCTTCTCCAGTGCGTGAAAGTGAAGTCGCTCAGTTGTGTCCGACCCTCAGTGACCTCATGGACTACAGCCTACCAGGCTCCTCCATCCATGGGATTTTCCAGGCAAGAGTAATGGAGTGGGGTGCCATTGCCTTCTCCTGGGGAGGTATCTACAGGATATCAAAGGTGGTAAAGTGAAAGTGAAGTCGCTCAGTCATATCTGACTCCTAGGGACCCAATGGACTGCAGCCCACCAGGCTTCTGCGTCCATGGGATTCTCCAGGCAAGAGTACTGGAGCGGGGTGCCACTGCCTTCTCCGAGGGAGGTAGCTACAGGGTATCAAAGGTGGTAGAAACCCTCTAAGTCATTTTTCAGAAGAAACACTGAGCCCCAACAGCTTAGGTGACTTAGCCACAATCGCAGCAGTGTGACCTGAGAGACACAGCCCAGGGAGCTAGATCACTGGTGTCATGCCTGGGACACTGCCCTCCCCTTCATGGCAATAAATATGCTAAAACATCTATGTGTTCAGCCAAACATATGATACTCTTGCTTAAGCTTCAGTATGGTAGGACTCAGCATCAGTTTCAGTCTTGCCAGACCCACACAAGGGACTTTTTATTGGAAATATCAGAAAGATGTGACCCGTTAAGTAATCTTTCAGCAGGAATCTCCAAAGCACTGTTAAACAGCAAAACTCTAGCCCACATTTTGAAAACAGGTAAGAACATACAACCACAGAAGTTGAAATAAATTCTAAGTGGTGCAGAAGTGGAGCAGGAAGCAGGAAAGGAAGGGAGAAAGGTATGTACAGTTAAAAGGGGCCGTCAGATTGTTCCTGAAACCAATGTGTATATTTCCTGACTGGCTCGAGATGGCGCCTTTAAAGCTTTAGTTTTTAGAATTGAGAGGTGAAAGTAGCAGTTCCTTACCCCTTTATTTGATTTAGTTAATCCTCTTTTACTTTGCATGTCATTTACCTAAAGATTTTGATAGGTGTCAGGATATTAAAATAATACCTAGCGTGTGAAAGCAGTGGAGGAGGGAGGGGGGAAGGAAAGGGAAGACGCTCCAGGTGCAGACTGGGACCCAAAATGGCTAGACTTGTGACAAACTTGACCTTCTACTATTTGCCCAAGGCCAGGCCTGCGTATCTTCCCACTAAATAACTGGAAAAAAAAAATGATGGTAAGACAGAAAGCTTAACTCAGAATCAGGTAAAGTGATTGAAAAATTAAACTCTTAAGACCCTGGCCTGAGACGAATACTGGCTCCACGGAAACTACGTATCTTAACCACTGTGCCACCTGGGAAACACCCCGCAGAAGATGCCAGGTCCCCATTTCATGTGACATTTTGCAGGCAAGAGAAAGTTACAACTGATCTTGGCATGACATGGACAGAAATCCTTTAATAGTGACACTTGAATCCAGCATTTTGAAACACCATACTTTGGTTGCTCCAAAATGAATTTTTGAAAACTACACAGGTTATGAAGCCATTTTTAGACAAAGAAGATGAGAATGCCAGTGTCTTTCCTGTTGGAGCTAATATTTGCTTTAGGTATGAAATTTCGTCTTCAGTGCCTTACAGAGCTTTGCTAAACCCTTCCTTCTCCTCAGCAACCTCTTTTCTTCTGCTCCCTCCCCTCTGCCCAGGATACCCTTCTGGGTACCTTCCTTAGGAAAAAAGCAAAAAGTGCTAAATCCACATCCTAATATCTCATTGCTGAATTTGTTTAACACATTACACTGCTAAGGATACAGGCTGATGTGGACAAAAGCTCCAGGCTTTGGTGGGTTCAAATCCTTGCCCTCTCTCTGTGCAATGTGGCATGTTACTTAACCCTGCTAAACCTCAGCTTCCCTATCTGTAAAGGGAGTAAAACAATAACTACCTCAAAGGATTATGAGGAGTCGAGAGAAAACGGCAGTATGATGCCTAGCACCCTAGTAGGTATTCCAGAAACCTGTACCGCTTCCTCTCATCACTCCGTAGGTGAAATTTTTCAAAAGACCATAGTGAAGTTTAAAAACTGGAGACAGTGAGATGACCTTCAACATAAATTTCAA
>SJYC01018769.1:0-14190 GCA_006408675.1 Madoqua kirkii | reverse complement strand
AAGAGGTATTCCTGTAAGAAGATTCCCCATGCCTTCTCTAGTCAACAAGCACCTGCTCTGTGGGTCTGTTACAATTCAGTCCAGGGGCTGGTTACCTTAAAATCAGATTGACTGTGTATTTGTGCCACCAGATTTCTAACAAATCAATATTTGGATGTTATTAAAAGTGTGGTCCATGGACAAGTAGCATCAACATACCCTGGGAGCTGGTTTTAAATTCACACTCTTAGATCTCACCCCAGCCCCAGTACATCAGAATCTGCATTTTAGCAAGATCCCCAGGTGACTTATGTGCACAAGAGAGTTTGAAAAACACTGACCTAGACTACAGTATAGTTGTACAACTTTTTAAACCCAATGAAACCATCTGGGTCCATGAGAATTTTCAAAATTCTATGAATTTGGCTGCAACTGTGTGGTTCACCTCCCTCCCACCTTCTACCTCCCAGACCCCTGAATTAGGGAGGGAGACTTCAGGAAGCTAAGAACAGATACTCATAGGTAAAATAACATCAAAAAACACAGGTAAATAAAAGAAGGCTTGACTAACATTTCTTTATCTTTTCAGGACTAGTTATGAAGCCAGTATGAAAAGTCATGGAAGGACCTATAAAGGAAAAGAATCTGAAAAACTATATATATATGAATCATTTTATTGTACACCTGAAACTAATACAACATTGTAAATTAACTATAGTTCAATTAAAAAAATAAATAACTAAAGGAAGAAAAAAAGGTCCTGGAAAGGCAATGGCTAAAGAATAGTATGGAGAAAATCAGCAGAGGAAACGACACAAAGCCAGATCAAGCCAATGGTGATGTACACACAATCTGACAGTTTTCATGATGTTGAGCTAGGAGGGAATTTCTAGTGAATTTCCTATAGCAGGGCCCTGAACGACATGGTCCCACCAAAGAGCCCCATCAATGTCACATTCATAATTTTGCAGTATTTTTCTTAAAGCGCTCCCCCCTCCACCCCATCCGTGAACTTCGGGGTCTACAACACCCAGATGCAAACCTATTTTGTAGCCACTTGCCGCTTACACCCACCATTTTGGCTGGTCCTGCTGCCCAGGGCCACGGCTATGAGGTTGCTCTGCTCTCGCAGGAACACAGCCCCAGCTGTCCTCCTTCCAGCAGCAGCAAACAGCCTCACATTTTCCCGGCTGCCAAGTCAGAAATGGCCATATTACTCAGTGCCCCCCAAACGTCTATTGTCCTGCAAGGCCTTACACAATCCCACAGGAAACCACGCTCAACGCTTAGCCAACACTTGTTGACCTGATTGAGCGCAACAAAAACGGAGACAAAAGCATATTTCATACAGGTTCCAAGTTTGATAACTACAGCTCCTGCTTTTCCCAGGCAGCTCTCGGGTACATGTGATAACTTGTCTTTGTTTGGAGAGATCTGTGCTGGAAAGGAGGAGAAAATATCTCGGCCAAGCCTGCTTGTGACGCTGACTTCTCTCACATGAGTCAGGAAACCATGAGGTAATGCCAAAGTGTGCAGAGAATAAGCAATGAAAACTAAGCTCAAGAATGGACCCAGGGAGGCTAGAGAGGGTATGAGAGAGCCAGATGGTCAAATGACCAAAAATAATCCCATTTCCACAGCTTAAGAAATCCGGAAATGGAATAGAGGTGGGTTTGGCTAATGTACCATGCACCAAGAGTGTAATGAAAGAATGTGATTATCACTTGACTGATTTATGATTATCACTCCAATGATTTATGACATCGCAACATTTAAATTTTATTTTTTATTAAAAATTTTTATTCCAGTATTATTGACTTACAATGTTGTGTTAGTTTCAGGTGTATAGGAGAGAGGAAGGAGGAGACAGGAGACAAAAGAGGAGACAGGAATCTGGAGACAGGAGACTATTGCCTGAATATGGCAATAAAGAGAATTTAAAAGGAAAATGGTTATAATAATATTTGCAGTGTGCAAATGCCTAGGCATGGCAGTACTAGAAGACATTATGAAGTCAGATATTTTTGCCTATTGAAAGTAGGTTGTCTCCTCTCCTCGGTTATACATACATACATATATATATTCTTTTTCCAATTCTTTTCCATTATGGTTTATTACAGGATATTGAGTAGAATTCTCTGTGCTATACAGTGGGTCCTTATTGTTTATCTATTTTATATATAAGTGTATCTGTTAATCTCAAACTCCTAATTTCTCCCTCCTCTGCCTCCCTTTTGGGAACCATAAGATTGTTTTCTACGTCTGTGAGTCACAACATCATGGCTTTACTCATCTTACTATCTTCTCCTGTGTACACTGACTGTATGTAATCAGTAATAAATCTAATGATTTATTTTAGGCTCAGCTATGGACAGCTGGTTCCAAATTGGGAAAGGAGTATGTCAAGGCTGTATATTGTCACCATGCTTATTTAACTTATATACAGAGTACATCATGCTAAATGCCAGGCTGCATGAAGCACAAGCTGGAATCAAGATTGCCGGGAGAAATATCAACAACCTCAGACATGCAGATGACACCACCCTTATGGCAGAAAGTGATGCAGAACTAAAGAGCTCCTTGATAAAAGTGAAAGAGGAGAGTGAAAAAGCTGGCTTAAAACTCAACATTCAAAAAATGAAGATCATGGTATCCAATCCCATCACTTCATGGCAAATAGATGGGGAAACAGTGGAAACAGTGACAGATTTTATTTTCTTGGGCTCCAAATCACTGCAGATGGTGATTGCAGCCATGAAATTAAAAGACGCTTGCTCCTTGGAAGAAAAGCTATGACCAACTTAGACAGCATATTAAAAAGCAGGGACATTACTAGACAAAGGTCCATCTAGTCAAAGCTATGGTTTTTCCAGTAGTCATGTATGGATGTGAGAGTTGGATTATAAAGAAAGCTAAGTGCCAAAGAATTGATGCTTTTGAACTGTGGTGTTGTAGAAGACTCTTGAGAGTCCCTTGGACTGCAAGGAGATCCAACCAGTCAATCCTAAAGTAAATCAGTCCTGAATATTCACTGGAAGGACTGATGCTGAAGCTGAAGCTCCAGTACTTTGGCCACCTGATGTGAAGAACTGACTCATTGGAAAAGACCCTTATGCTCGGAAAGATTGACAGAGGGAGAAGGGGACGACAGGATGAGACGGTTGGATGGCATCACTAACTGGATGGACATGAGTTTGAGCAAGCTCTGGGAGTTGGTGATGGACAGGGAAGCCTGGCGTGCTGCAGTCTTTTGAGAACCTGTCTACTAAGCATTCTATTAGGAGCTAGAGATGCAGCAGTAAACAGAACAGAGGCGGGCCGAAACTTCAGGGGACTTATGTCTCATGGAGGAAGGACCACAGTAAAGTTTTGATTACCATAGAATGTCTGAAAAATATTTCTTTTGAAACTGGAATTTAGGGAATGACAAAGAGTCCTTTAGAACAATTTAAAACAAGAGAACTTAACACCCTGACATCAGCAAAGAAGTCACTGATGGACTCCACACAGCTTTCCATCCTCTAGCAATTAAGTAGGCAGTCATTTGAGAAACCGAGGGTGAAGCAGATGACCGTGGCAAAGCAATTTAGCCAAATAAATTAATTCTGCCCTCTGCTAATTCACTTCCATTCCCATATGGTAATTTGTACTTACTCTGCTGTTTAAACATGGTAGCATGGCTGAAGATCAATTCTACAATAAAAAGTCAGTTTAGAGGAGGGAAGGAGGAAGTGGCAGAACTGTTGAAACACCTATGCACAATCTCTTGGGATTCTCATCCCTTTTTAAGGGCTTGGAACACTCAAGGGCAGCTGGGAGGAGTGTTTTCCTCTGAGTCAAAATGTCCCAGATTTATTTCTTTATTCTATTCATTCACTTCCTCTGCCACTTTTCCTGAACCTTTCTTGGGCTCTGTATTTTCCATGTCTTTAGTCCAATTCTAACTTGTTGTGGCAACCTGCTATTTCCATTACATGATTTGATTTGCTTAAATTATGGTCTGTGTTGTCACCTCTAGCCAGGGAGACCCATAGGAATTTCCTCTTAGCTTCTCTTCCTGAGCTTGTAGCAGGCAATAGGCTTGTAGGGTGATTTGACTTCATGATGTAAACAAGTTTGTTCAGTTGGGAACAGTAGTGCTCACATTTTTTACAAGAAAGAACCTGATAGGATCTATTATGTGTGTATGTGTGTGTGAGAGAGAGACAGAGAGGGAGGGAGGGAGGAAGAGGAGAGAGGGAGACTATTTTTCTTCTGGCTTCTGACTGACCTCTAGTTTTCTCTTTAAAAAATTCGTTTGACTCGTGACTTTAAACACCATCTATATGTTTATGGTTCCAAATTTCAGTCAGGCCCTCTTCCCTGAGTTCCAGACTTGTATTCGACTGTTAGTTTGCCCGTCTATACTTGGAATATCTAATAACTATTTCAGACTTAACATGTCCAAAGCTGACCTCCTGACTAACCCCTCAAACCAGCTCTTCCTACAAGGCTTGCCTTCTCAGCTAATAGCAACTTTAACCTTCCAGTTGCTCAAGCCAAAGAAGGTGGAATCACCCTTGACTTTTACTCTTCCTTCACAGCCAGCATGTGATCCGTCATGAAATATGGCTAGCCATATTTTCAAAATATATCCCAAATTTGGCCACTTTCCACCAGCTCTGCTGCTGCCTACTGGTCTGAGTTGCCACGTGTCTGTCACCTGGAGTATCGCGCTTGCCCCCTGCCTGCTTTCCCTGCCTCTGCACTTGCTGCCTGCTGTCCTCCACTGACTAGCCAAAACGATGCTTTCACGTGTACGTCAAAGCCCACCACTCCTCCTGTCTGAACTTTTTGATGGTCCCCCATCCTCTGGTCCCCTAATGCCATCTCTAGCATCATTGTATGATTTTCCTACCTTACACTGCCACTCCTAAAATATTCTGAGCACTACCCACCCCAGGGTCTTTTCACAGGCTGTTTCTTTTGCTTGCCAAACCATCACAGACATCTGCGTGGTTCATTTCCTCATCTCCAGGTTCTGTGTCAAAAGGCATCTTGCTAATGAGCCCACTTAGACCATCTTGTTACTACTACACCTTGCTCCACCCAGCACTTCCAGCCTCCCTTACTCTGCTCACTTTATCTTTTTTTCATAGCTCCTAACATGTTAAAACCAGCTACACAATTTACTTATCTGTCTCTCTTCCCTGAAGAGTAAGCCCACAAGAGCTCTGATAGCTTGTCTCTGTAGCCTGAGCTTTTTCCACAAGAATCTCTTCATGGAGGCCATCACTCTGTCACCTCTGGCTCTTATGCCTCCTGGTGTTAAGATAATCTACTTGGAGGTTGGGTTCTGATGTGAATAGATTGCACTTACTGGAACCAAAGATGAATGTGTTATCTCTTCTAAGAATGCTTGCATATTAAACCTCAGGTTCAGTGGTGGAACAATAACCTTTTTTTCCTCATGAAAGGAGATGGTGAGTGGAGGGGGAGGGTTAGGGTGGACATAGAAAAGTTGGTTCTGTGGGGATTTGTTTTGCAGGATCTTAGTTCCCCAACCAGGGATTCAATCTGAGCTCTCGCAATAACAGCACTGAGTCCAACCACTGGACCACCAGGGAACTCCTTGGTGTGTGGTTTTGTTGTGCCCTTTCCTGCTATATGTGAAATATTTACATAAACTGTTGGCATTTTATCAATTTCATTCCCTATTTTTTAGTGGAAAGTAAAGACTTGGGGTCTAGATGGAGTTGGCAAGCTGGGACTATCACCTTGGAAGCAAGATTTATTGGAGCACAGCCACAGTCATTTGTTCACGTATTGGGTGAGGCTACTCTCCTCCAATGGCAGAGTTGAGTTGTGACAGAGGCCATGTGCCTGCAGAGTCTCTAATATTTACTATCTGGCCTACATAGAAAAAATTTGCCAACTCATGCTCTAGAAAATTCCTGCCAGCTGTGGAAGTGACCTAGAGGCTTGGAATTTAGCTCAACAGCTCAATTCAATACATCTTCACTAAACTGTATAGTGTACGAGGTACTAGAGTTGAAAGCAAAAGAAGTAGGCAAAGGGGAGATCTTTATGGAACTTTCAGCTATGATTCCCACTTTGATTCAAATTATTTTTTCCCAAAATTTTATCATGAATAACTTCAAAATACAGAAAAGTTTAAAAAAAAACCAATACACTGCTAGATACTATATTTACATTTTACTGTATTTGTTTTGACATCTATTTATCAACCCTCTATCCATCTGTCAATCCACCTTATTGGTATTACTACTACTACCATTGTGTGTGTGTGAAGTCGCTCAGTTGTGTCCAACTCTTTGTGACCCCATGGATGGTAGCCTACCTGTCCATGGGATTCTCCATGCAAGAATACTGGAGTGGATTGCCATTTCCTTCTCCAGGGGATCTTCCTGATCCAGGGATCAAACCCAGGTCTCCTGCATTGCAGGCAGACGCTTTATCCTCTGAGCCACCAGGGAAGCCTACTGCTACTACCTGGGTTCAATCTCTGGGTTGGGAAGATCCCCTAGAGAAGGGAACAGCTACCCACTGCAGTATTCTGGCCTGGAGAATTCCATGAACTGTATAGCACATGGGGTCACAAAGAGTCAGACACAACTGAGTAAATTTCATTTTCACTTTTTCCCCACCACTACTGTTACTCTTATTTGCTGCATTTAAAGTAAGTTGCAAACGTTAGCAAACTTTATCTGTAAACACTTCAGAGTATGTAACTGAAGATAATTCAAATTAGCCTTTTATTTTAACTCCAACACTGTAATCTTGAAAGCAGCCTTCATTTGGCCAGAAGACATGGCATTCATTATACGAGCTGAAAACTGAGAAAGGTTTTCAGGATAACTGAGTAAAGTATCAGGGGAATCATTCACCTAAATTTCTCCATTTCCTTCTTTCAGAGATGAATCAGCCTTTCAGGGCTGAGAATGTTTTGCCTGTGGTGAAATCTAGGAAAGTTCTGTAGCTGAAAAGAGAGGATCATAAGCTGTTCCTTTCTGGCATACTGCCAGAAACCCATGGGAAAGGCAGTTATGAGTTTCAGTGGTTGATCACATGTAGCGTCTAGGTCAGAACCCTGGATTATGGACCAGACTGTGTCCGTGCAGATTGCTCTCACGAGGGTGGAAATGGGAGTCAAGTGTACACATCATTCCTGGATATTTTTTAATGTCCTCGACCATGAGCATATCTATGTCCTTCATAAACAAATGCTTATAAAATAATCAGTGCTGATTTGGAGCCATTTCCTGGAGTCAGAGAGTCTGAATCCCTAATATGGAATATTCTAGAGATATTTGTCATTTAATAAACAGCAGTGACTGTGCTTTAAGGCAAATTACCGAAACCTGACCAGTCTTGAAAAAAAAATTCTTTTTAAGAAAGATTTTTTGAGTTGACTGCTTGAAGGAGAAAAAATGGCAAATGATGAAATGTCTAAGATGTCCATGTATTTCTATAAGGTGTAGTTTTGAGAAGCATTTTGAATGAAAAAGGAAAAATGATCGCATAAAATACGTTGATAATGTAGGTGTCCTCAAAGATAGATAATGGTGCTATCTGGAATCATTTAGCAACTGATGGCATATCTACACACTCATATATCCAGCTGCCTGCTCAGCATCGGTGACTGGATGGCAAATGACAGTGTGAAAAGTACTCATAGCTCCATGTACGAAGCCATTTCTCATTTCAAAAGCCGGCCCTGTTACAGTGAAATGTTACATGCTGCATATTCCATTTGTAAAAATTTGTCCCCTCCTCCACTGCCGCCATGCTTGATTTTTCCTCATTTTAAGTCTTCTAGCTTTTCAGGTCTACATTTTTTTTTTTTTTTCTGTAGACTTCTTTGCCTTCCCCTGACAATGCACGCCTTTGAATTAGCTTCTCCTTGGGACTGCCTTCTCAAAGTTAAGAAAGAAAGGAAGCTCTTCTGCCTGTTTCAGAGGTGGAGGGGATTCTGAGTCCCAGGAAGCCTGGAAAATGTGGTAAAAAGCATCCTCAGGAGTATGGCAAGTCCAATATGGAAGCATGTAAAAATGTAGAGCACATCCATCTTCTCCTGTTTTCTTGTATCAGGAAGCCGTCCTCAATGTCACATGTAACTGAAGAAACTTTAAGGACCCCTGTGCTTCAGAGGTTACTGCTCTGCCCAGTAGGACACAACATTTCATCTCTTAAGTCTAGTTTAATACATTTTTATCTTACTGGATGGCTGCTTGCCTTGATAGTAACATTTAGATGAACAGATTCCTTTCTGAAAGGGTAAATATTTGTAGAAGACTTTCTTTACTCCAGAGAAGTTTGAAAATCCACCACATCTCTTTTCTTGCATCAAAGCATATCTTCCAGTTATCTATCATCACTAAACAAATAATCTGGAAACTGAGTGGCTTGAAACAACCATGATTATCTGCTCACAAGTCTGTGGGTCTGTGGGTGGGAAGAATGCAGTTAAGTGTTCATGTCTTAGACATACGGAGTCAGTGATGGCAGCTGGGCCTGGACGAGCCACTTCGCAGATGGCATGTCTATATATCTGGCAGCACAGTGTCCTTGGCCTCTGTCTCCTTCCTCACATGGCATTTCTTCTTCCAAGACCACTCCTCCACATGGCGTGGGCTTCTTCCAGAATGCTGGTCTCAGAGTCATCACTCCTTTTACAAGGGAACTGACTTCCAGAAGACAGGAAGCAGAAGCTGCCAGGCTACTTCAGAGCCACACCTAGAACTGGCACTATCCTTTCCAGTGTATTCCATCAGTCAAAGCAGCCACAGGCCCTGCCTAGACTTAGGAGGAACAGAAGTAAACTCCACTTGTGATGGTGGGGTGTGTCAAGGTCACACTGAAGAAGATGTGTATGTGGGAGATACTGTTGGAACCATCTTAGGAAAATAGACTCTCCAAAGGAGGAGAACCAATGACTGATCAACAATGTGTAATCATGATAACAGTGTGCAGTCGTCATGCTTACCAGGTCAAACATCTCCCCCAGATTTGAGAGGACAGACAGGCAAGGCTTCCTAGAAGGAGTAATGTGGAAACTGAGAGCTGAAAGATGAATGGCGATGAGCCAGATCAAGGAGAAAGTTCCAGGCAGAGGCACAGCAAGTTGACAAAAGAGTGAATGCACATTCGAGAGCCTTAAAAAGTTCAGCATAAAAAGGAAAGAGGGGCCACTTCTGTGTGTGTATGTTTACCCTTGAGCAAGTATCAGCATGCTGAGGGTGAGGCTGGGTTAAAGACATCACAGGATTTTCTCTTGAGGGCAAGGAAGGTTTTAGGTGGTTGGTTCATTTCCCTGTGACTTGGAGAATGGTTTGACTATCAGAGAAGATGGATGGTGGGAAGCACTGGACATATTTAAGAGATAATAGGAGCAGAATACACAGGATTTCAAGGTGGGCAAATGAAGGCTTGGGTTTCAGGCTCAGGCAATTGACTATGCGTTGAACTATTTGGTAGGGAATGCAGAAGTATTTACCAAGGACTGCCAAGTGCCAGACAGAGAGTCCCTGCTTCTGTTTTCTTTGGAGACAGTTGCAAAGGTTAAGTATAATGAAGATGAGCAGCAAGATTATTTCATGGCACTTTTAATGTTCTTGTATTTATCTCATTTAGCTTTGACTCATCGAAGTAAGGTGGTGATTTGAGCCCTGTTGACGCTGACATATATGTAATCTGGGGAAAAGCCCTTCCTCTACATGACTGTTAGAGCAGGTCCCTAAACTAGGCCCACAGCCAAGTGTAGCCCACTACCTTGTTTTTAGAGCTTGTGAGCCTAAGAATGGTTTTTACACTTTTAAGTGCTTGAAATAAAAAATCAAGAAAGGAGTAACACATAAGTGAAAATTCCATGAAATTCAAATGTCAGCAGCCATAATTAAAGTTTTATTGAAACGCAGCCACACCTATTTATTTTACATGCTGTCTCTGGCTGGCTTGTTGCTACAAAGGCCAACTGCCTCAGCTGTCTCAGAGAACACATGCAAAGTCGAAAATGTTTACTATCCGGCACCTTCCTTCTTCAAAAGCAGGCAATGAACTTTCTGCTGTTTACAGAACAGAAATCCGTAGAGGTTTCTGCAACTCCACATCGCCCTGTAAAGGTGGAAACTTACTGATGTAAGCAATAATTGAGCAGTGCTTAGGGCCTGCCCCGGGCTTCCCTGGTGGCTCAGAGGTTAAAGCGTCTGCCCCCAATGCGGGAGAACCGAGTTCGATCCCTGGGTCGGGAAGATTCCCCTGGAGAAGGAAATGGTAACCCACTCCAGTATTCTTGCCTGGAGAATCCATGGACAGAGAAGCCTGGTAGGCTATAGTCCACGGAGTCGCAAAGAGTCGGATATGACTGAGCGACTTCACTTCACTTAGGGCCTGCCCCGGAGAAGGCAATGGCACCCCCACTCCAGTGTTCTTGCCTGGAAAATCCCATGGACGGAGGAGCCTGGTGGGCTGCCGTCTATGGGGTCACACAGAGTCGGACACGACTGAATGACTTAGCAGCAGCAGCAGCAGCAGTAGTAGGGCCTGCCCAGCTCCTTTAATTGTCATCACAACCCCATCAGCTTGTATTGTATTATCGTCACCACACCCGTCTCACAGTGGAGGCACTAGAGGCACAGCGAGGCTGAGCTACCTGCCCAAGGTCACACAAGGCCCAAGAAGTGATGGAGGTAGCCGACTCCAGGCAAAGACAAGTTTTCCGAGGAGGTCCAGTTGGGACCTTTGGCCTGAAGACAGCACTTGCTAGGCCCATCCACCCCTCCTAGGGCCCAGAGCGCCTCTCACCCAGTGACATTTCCCCGCCCACCCATCACAAGGGCAGCGAATAGGCTGGGGCGGAGCTGTGGCGAGGGGCGGGGCGAAGGGATCCGCGCGGCGGTGGGCTGTCAATCAAGGAGTATCGCTATTGCCCAGGGCCTCCGAGACCCGTGGACTCCCGCCTCCAGCCTCCCTGCGGCCACTGGCAGCGAAGCGCTGAGTCACGGTGAGGCAGGCGCGGGGTGTCCTTCGAGCCCGCCCTCTCCACGCCCCTCACTGCCGCCGCCGCCGCCGCACGGGCTGCTGTAGCCGCCCTTCACCGGGCTCGAGTACCTGGCGCCCGCGGGGCCGGGCGGGGCAGACCCCGCCCTCTCTGGCCAGCTTTAGACTCCCCGGGGAGTCTCCTAAGGGAAATGGCCAGAGAGGCTTAAGTAATCCTCTGCAGTTTGGTGCAAGTCGCAGACGACTTTTCTGCAGAGCAGTAAGATCTGGTAAGTACCTCGTCAGTGGTGCACGTGCATAGAACTTAATTGGAGGAGTCTGGAAAGATCCAAAAATAGTTCAAACTGGGGGCGGGGGCTGGACGTAAAATACTTTCTAGATGCCCATAGGTGGAGGATTGAGTTCACTAAAGGTGGCAGCCCAGGGGAGGGCACATTTAGAGTGAGCCTTGACTGGCCGGGCTTTCCCAGTGGCTCAGAGGGTAAAGCATCTGCCTGCAGTGCAGGAGACCTGGGTTCGATCCCTGGGTCAGGAAAATCCCCTGGAGAAGGAAATGGCAACCCACTCCAGTACTCTTGCTGTAAAATCCCATGGACGGAGGAGCCTGGTAGACTACAGTCCATGGGATCACACAGAGTTGGACAGGACTGAGCGACTTCACTTTCACTTGACTGGCTGGAGGGTTTTGCAGCGCAAAGTGCTCTTAGTAGCAGCAGCTCACATTATTAGTGCAGAATCTACACTGTTTTATGACTCCTATTCCCAGGTGGAAAGCCTGAGGAACAGGGAAGTTTAACAGTTGGCCTCAGATCACACAGCTGATACGTGGTGAACATGGGATGCAGACCCAGACTGTGTGGCTCTAGAGCCTGTGCTTCTTGCTAAAATATCTATCTTGGTTTGCATGGGAAACTTTGAAGGAATGGATTATGTCATTTGCAGAAGAGCTTTAGGGATTGTGTGATTGTCTGCAAGCATTTGAAGTGGAAAATGGATTAATTATACTTCGTTTGTGATACGCCCTCGAGTAGACTTTAGACTCACAAAGAGGAAGCACTTTTGAATTGAGGGTCCTGAGTAGAATACAGATTGCATGGTCAAGGGCACCTCCTCCGTGAGTTTCCTGTGCTCTTCTGTGCTCTGGAAGACTTCAGAGAAAGCTTCAAATATTTCTTGCCACGTAAGTTGACCCTGAACTTCAGGGATACATGAGTCTTTGAATTTGATGACCCTCAAAGATCCCTTTCAGTGCCAAGATCCTTGCGCATAAGAGATAAGAGATATCCGGGTTTCTCTTAGCTCATGGTAGCAGCTCCCTTCTGGGGCAACGTGGGGTAGAGGTAGGGGCATAGATTTAAATCAGGTGAAGCTGGTAAAGTGCTCATTAGAGGTTCTAAGTAAATGCCCCCAGCTGTATTACTAACTGTCGTCAACGGTGGTCCTAGAACTACACCAGATAACCACTGTAAATCATTAGTAGGGTGCTGGGAACCTCCTTAGCACTCACAGGCGTCCCCCATCATTAGTGTTGTTTGAAAGCATCTAGCCCAGGTCTTGTGCAGAGTAAGCAATTAAAAAATTATAGCTGTTAATATTGGGCTGGCCAAAAAGTCCAAAAAGTTTGAACTTTTTGTCCACACAATATTTGGGGCGGGGTGTGGGGTGAATTTCCTATCTTATATTTTATAGTCCGTGGGTAGTTGGTCCCTCCTTGATGACGTCTCTGTTTTGTTGTCCCTTCTCTTACCCTGCATCCTATACAGCTCAGCCTCAGAACACTTCTTTTTTTTTTTTTCCCAGATTTTATTTTATTTTACTTGCTTTTTAACCTTGGACACGATGTCGTCCAAAAAGGTTACCCTCTCAGTGCTCAGCCGGGAGCAGTCAGAAGGAGTTGGAGCGCGAGTCCGCAGAAGCATTGGAAGACCCGAGGTATGCTGGTTGGGTGGCTGTTTCATGCCTTTTTTTTTTTTTTTTTTTTTTAGAAGGGACTGGTGGGACCCTGAGGGTAAGCTTTGGCAGAGAGGGCATGAGACATTCATGAGCTGCCTGGTGGGGTACCCTAGGAACCAACTCTAAACTTAGCAATTGGGGTCTCCTCGAGGCCAGCCCCACCCCAAGGGGATTTCTGTACTGTGGATCCAATGATCCTGACTGAAATATCTGTGCCCCTCTCCGAAGACCCACATCCTATCCTGAGTTGGTCTATCAGCCTCCAGGAGCACATGCCCAGACATACCTGCTAGATCCCCTAGGTTTACATGCCCACCAGTCAAAGCACCAGGGACAGATGCTGGGGCCCAATCCCAAATTCCTAGGAGAGAGAAAGAGAGGGCATGAGACATTCATGAGCTGCCTGGTGGGGTACCCTAGGAACCAACTCTAAACTTAGCAATTGGGGTCTCCTCGAGGCCAGCCCCACCCCAAGGGGATTTCTGTACTGTGGATCCAATGATCCTGACTGAAATATCTGTGCCCCTCTCCGAAGACCCACATCCTATCCTGAGTTGGTCTATCAGCCTCCAGGAGCACATGCCCAGACATACCTGCTAGATCCCCTAGGTTTACATGCCCACCAGTCAAAGCACCAGGGACAGATGCTGGGGCCCAATCCCAAATTCCTAGGAGAGAGAATCCCATTACCTCCTCTTGGGTCAGGTCTCTACCCTGAGGCAGTCAGCCATTTGCCAGGCATTTTGAGTTCTTAGAGAGACAACTGAGACTGGACTCTCTGGACCTCTCGGTGGGGGGCTAAGTGGGGGCTTCCCTCAGAGGAAGTGACTGTAGGTCAGGCAGACATCTTTCAACATTAGAGAGCAGTTTTATTTGAAAATTTGGGGAGACATGGGACTTGGAGAAAAGAAAACTTACATGCGTAAAAAGGAAATGATTATTCTAATCCATGGAATACAGTGCTTAGCTCCAGATTCCAAAAGCAGAAATTGAGATATAATTGACATACAATATTAGTTTCAGGTGAACAACACAATGCTTCAGTATTTGTATATATTACAAAATAATCACAAGTCTAGTTAAAATCTGTCACCATAGTATTTTTCTTATCATGAGAACTTTTAAAATCTACTCTCTTAGCAACTTTCAAATATGTATCAGATCAGATCAGTCGCTCAGTTGTGTCCGACTCTTTGCGACCCCGTGAATCGCAGCACGCCAGGCCTCCCTGTTCATTACCATCTCTTGGAGTTCACTCAG
>SJYC01018766.1:0-19106 GCA_006408675.1 Madoqua kirkii | reverse complement strand
GAAGAATTGATGCTTCTGAACTGTGGTGTTGGAGAAGCCTCTTGAGAGTCCCTTGGACTGCAAGGAGATCCAACCAGTCCATTCTGAAGGAGATCAACCCTGGGATTTCTTTGAAGGAATGATGCTAAAGCTGAAACTCCAGTATTTTGGCCACCTCATGCAAAGAGCTGACTCATTGGAAAAGACTGATGCTGGGAGGGATTGGGGGCAGGTGGATAAAGGGACGACGGAGGATGAGATGGTTGGATGGCATCACGGACTCGATGGATATGAGTCCGAGTGAACTCTGGGAGTTGGTGATGGATGGGGAGGCCTGGTTTGCTGCAATTCATGGGGTCGCAAAGAGTCAGACACGACTGAGCAACTAAACTGAACTGATAGCATCATTCATTGTTTTCTACTTTTTCTCTCTGCTGATATTGATGCATTTAAACCTCCCATAGTGATTATATATTGGGCTTCCCTGTTGGCTCAGCTGGTAAATAATCTGTCTGCAATCCAGGAGACCTGAGTTCAGTCTCTAGGTTGGGAAGATCCGCCAGAGAAGGGAAAGGCTACCCACTCCAGTATTCTGGCCTGGAGAATTCCATGGACTGTATAGGCCATGGCGTCATGAAGAGTCGGTTACAACTGAGTGACTTTCACTTTCCATTTTCATAGTGATTATAAATTTTGTCTATTTCTCCTTTTATTTCTGGCAATTTTCACTTTTATATTCTGAAGCAATGTTCTAATGTTCATAGAAATTCAGAAGAGTTACATTGCACTGTTGGTTTGATCCCAATATATATTTTTAAAACCGTCTTTTGTCTTCAGAAAGGTATTGTAACTTAAAAGACTGCTTTTGCCATTATCAGTATTGCTATATCAGTTATTTATCACATACATTGTCGGTGGAAATTCAAAATAGTGTAGGAACTTTGAAAAACATTTTTGAAGTGTCTTATAAATTTAAACATACATTAACCATATGACCCAGGAATCCCAGACCTAGGCTTTTCCCCCAAGAGAAGTGAAATCATAACGCCCATACAAAAAGTTTCTTGAAAAAGAAAACAACTTTATTCATAATGACCAACACCAGAAAGAGCTAAATGTTTATCAACTGGTAAATAAATTGTAATATATATGTTGGACCACTACTCAGCAAATTACAGATCCACAGAACAACATGAAGGAATCTCCAGAGTATTATGCTAAGTGAAAGAAGGCAACCCAAAGACTACATGCTGCGTGATTCCACTTTTACGACGTTCTAGAGAAGGCGCAGTTATATCACTGGACGCAGTTCCATGGTCACTGGGGAAGGGAACTGGTGAAGGGCCTTGATGCAGAGGATCATAAAGAAATATTCACGGACATGTTCTGCATCACGATTGTGCCTCTAGTTACTAATTGCATGCATTTGCCACTTAAAAGTGGTGAATTTTCTCATGCTGTATGTAAATTATACCTCAATAAATCAGACCCACCCCAAATCCTAAAATTACACAGAAAGGAATAAATCACCATAAACTTTCAAGAGCCAGGACAGAGGCTGAGGGGGTAGACAGCCATAAATACACATACACGCTGGAAGCTGGGCTACAGGGGCTGAAAAGTACTAGACTTAGGAAGCCAAAGAGAGCGGACACCAAGCCAGGAGTGGGAGAGCCCCAGAACCAGCTGATGCCGCAGAATCCCGACAGGCTCAGGAATCACACGCGTCACGTACTTCTGAAATGATCCTGCGAGTGGAGCTGAGAAAAGGAAGGTTGTCTGGGAAGCTGGTTGACAGCAGTTAGATGCTCTTGTTCCCTCTCTCTAGAAAACTGCATGTGTTTTCCCCATGAAGGCAGATTCAGAGGCATGGGTGATGAGCGTGGGGCTGAGTCTGGTTTGTGGAAGAATTAAGTGGGTGTCTATGCAGAATTCTGAGACACCCCCTAGCCTCATTTTCAATTCACTTCTAACAAAGCCAGGAGCCAGATGTGTACTCCAAGCAGGAAAGGGAATTATTTTTCTTGACAAGCCTGAGGAAAATACTTTCAGATACTGATGTGGAATGTCACCTATTGAAATGACCCAGCTGGACCACTCTAGAATAAATTCTAATAAGCTATAAACCCTAGCACACAAAGAAAGATCTTTCAACCAGCTTTAATAAGAACTACCAAATGAAATGTATGTAAGCATATAGGGCATGCATACATGATTATACTTTAAATTATACTTAAATTATACTCTAAAAAACAATGATAAATGAATGTTTTTGAACCTATTAATCAGCTTAAGAAACAATAGTACTTCCTTCTTATATATGAACAGATTGCATGAGATTTTCAGACATTTGAGGAAAATCTCCAACTAAGATTAAACACAAAGACCAAAACACACGTTGTTTTAAAGAAATGTAACTTGGAAGAGGCAAAGACAGTGTAGGGAGATAACCAAAATTTATGTAAACTCGAGAATTATCATTTCCAGAGTCAGGAAAGGATACAGCTGCAGTGAAATGAGTAGAAGGGTTATTAAAGATAAACTTCCAGAAAACAAGAAATTAAATATGTGAGTTTCAGACATTTAAAAATTCAGCTGAATGATTGAAATTTGGAAAGAATCTCCCCCACCCCACCCCCACAAAAGAATTTTACCAAGAGATTAGAAACAGGAGGCAGAAGAAAAGGGAACTGGAGGGACAGTCAAGGAGGAATTTCAAAATGAGACACCAGAGAAAACAAGCAGGACATGAGGGGCAAGGAGGAGAGGAGGACGGAGCCTAAAGTCACGTCAGGATATAGGGAACTCCAAGCGATCGAGCGAGTAGCTAAAACTGAAGAATAAAGCCTAGCCTATTATTTTAAAACATACAAATGAAAACTACAAGAAATATCTGGAAGAGTTTCAAGTAGTTGCTTCCAGGGAGTGCATGCTGAGAATGAGAAGCTGGAATGGAAGGGGAGGTGGGAAGAAGTGTATTGTTGTTCCCCTTATAACCCTTAGTGATTTTTAAAGTGTTGCTGAATAAATGTAATGAAAGTATTTTTCAAAGCAAAACAGCAATAGTGATATATAGACACACACACACACACACACACACACACACATACACACACACTCATTGGTTTGCTCACACGTGCATTCTGAATTCTGTTTTCCGTGCTGGTGCAGGACAAGACGGTCCATCAAGCACCTCCCCTTACTGGGTCTTCTCTGGGGATCATGTTGTCACTGGCACCATTTGCTGCCTGGGTTTATGGGTGTGCCCTAGGTGAGATGCAAATAGGCCCTCTTAGAAATGCAACCTCTGTGTGTGTGTGTGCACACATGTGCTCAGTCTCTCAGTCATGTCTGACTCTCCGCGACCCCATGGACTGTAGCTCACCAGGCTCCTTGGTCCGTGGGATTCTCTAGGCAAGGACACTGGAGTGGGTTGCCACTTCCTCCTCCACAGGATCTTCCCAACCCAGGGATCCAACCCAAATCCCCTGCATTGGCAGTCGGGTTGCCCACAGACTGTGACCTAAGCATTTTTTAAAAAATATTTTTTAATGTGGACCATTTTTAAAGTCTTTATTGAACTTGTTACAATATTGCTTCTGTTTTATAGTTTTTGGTTTTCTATCATGTCTGACTCTCCACGACCCCATGGACTGTAGCTCACCAGGCTCCTTGGTTCGTGGGATTCTCTAGGCAAGGACACTGGAGTGGGTTGCCACTTCCTCCTCCACGGGATCTTCCCAACCCAGGGATCCAACCCAAATCCCCTGCATTGGCAGTCGGGTTGCCCACAGACTGTGACCTAAGCATTTTTTAAAAAATATTTTTTAATGTGGACCATTTTTAAAGTCTTTATTGAACTTGTTACAATATTGCTTCTGTTTTATAGTTTTTGGTTTTCTGACCACAAGGCATGTGGGATCTTGGCTCCCTGGCCAGTGGTTGAACCCGTACTTCCTGTATTGGAAGGCGAAATTTTAACCAAGGGGCCTCCTGTATTGGAAGGCAAAGTCTTAACCACTAGCCTAGGCTTTATTAATTGATGCTTCAGCTGACTGTACTAAATAAGCAAAGACCATACATAGCCTGTCAAAAAGAAAATAATTTTTTTTCAAATATAGAAAGGAACTGCAATTTACTGCCTTATTAAAAACAATGAATTAAGTAGCCAACTAAGAAAATAAAAGCAAATATGCAGAGACCAATGATGGGAGTGTCACGAAGTAAGGGCTATGATTATTCCACTTTTGTACACCTGAGTTGAAAAAGAATCTATCGTGTATACATCGCCTCAGTGTACCATACAGTGTGTATACTCGGTGAACAATACAATAATTCTCATAATGGTGACACCTTCAGAACACGAGCGAAGTGGACACGCACAGGAGCACTTTACAGGCGCAGGATGCGCCCGACCTGCACGTGAGCCTCAGTCGCCGGGTGAGAGCCTTACTGCATGTGAGTGGCACTGCCATCCTCAGGCCACTTTACAGGGGCTGCCCAGCTGCTTTCTTGCAGTAAAGTTTGCCATCTACTGGATACTGGAAGAAGTTCCAGAATAATGGGGTTCGGACTTTCCTTTTTTCTTACGTGCAGCAGAACTCCTCCAAGGAAGAGCCATGAGCAATCCCAACACACACAACTGCAGCGAGGAGCAGCTCAGTGTGAGGAAGGGAGGAGACCTCCAGCCCAGCCACTCAGCCCTCGGCCTTTCTGGGGACACCTGCGGGGAGCCCAAGGGGCTGAAGAGTGATCTGAAATCGCTGTTCAGGAGAAAAGGAACCGTTTCAGAGAGTTTCTGCAATTCTTTTGTATTTGCTATTTTGGTATTGCTAGGGCTAAAATAAACATATATATTTTAATATAACTATATATATATAAGTATATATGCAAACATGTATATTTGCTAAGAAATAAAAAGTAACTTGACCAGTTTTAAAGACTATAAGAACACAAACATTAGTATTTACTTATGTGTGGGTATTTCTATTTTCTAATGATTTATTTGGAAAACAGCCATATTGGTAATTTAGCTTAGTTATAAGAATATATTTATTTGGAGCAGCGACATGCCACAAGGTGATTTCAGGGAAAAGCATTTTAACATCTCTAAGATTACTCTGTGCGTGTGCATGCCAAGCCGCTTCAGTCGTGTCCAACTCTGCCACCCCATGGACTGTAGCCCACCAGGCTCCTCTGTCCATGGGATTCTCCAGGCAAGAACACTGAAGTGGGGTGCCATGCCCTCCTCCAGGGGATCTTCCCAATTTATTCCTTTGTCCTTGATGGCTTTAATATACTTATCTCTGAGACAGAAATATAATTCTCAGATTTAAAAATCATCAGTAAAGAATCTCAAACTTTTATCAACTTTTTATTAGCAATGTTTTTGGCAGTGTTTAGACTGGCCAACCATAGTAGGTGAGCCTGTGTGTGTGTGTGTGTGTGTGTGTGTGTGTGTGTGTGTGTTCTGGACGACAAGCAAAGCCTGTGAAGTGAGACACAGTCTGTCGGGCCTGGCTCTGGCATGCACAGCCTCTGTTTCCTCAGCTACAGAGAAGGAGAAACAGTAGAATCCACTTCTTAGGGTTTTTGTGATAACTAAGTCACTAGATTTAAATGCTTGGCAGATATACAGTAAATGGTCAGTAAATGTTGGCTCTTATTGTTATATAAGATGCTTAGAGATTGTTTGGGAAAAAGTTACTGGATTAATAGAAAATGGAGCAGTAACAATAATAACCAAAAAAGCGTCATTTACTAACACAGTGTCACTGCGCGAGCTTTATTTGAGGAAACGGTTAACAGAGACCCGGAGAAGGCGATGGCACCCACTCCAGTACTCTTGCCTGGAAAATCCCATGGATGGAGGGGCCTGGCGGGCTGCAGTCTCTGGGGTCGCAAAGAGTAGGACATGACTGAGCAACTTCACTTTCTTTCTTTCTATAGTTCCTTTTGGAGAAGGAAATGGCAACCTACTCCAGTGTTCTTGCCTAGACAATCCCATGCACGGAGGGGCCTGGTGGGCTACAGTCTATGGGGTTGCAAAGAGTTGGACACGACTAAGCAACCAACACACACGCAACAGAGACCCAAGTGCACACTTACACAGCGAGACTACCAATGGGCTGATCCAATACGCCAAGGACACTTTTCCCATAAACTACATGACATATATACACTACGTATAAAGTAGAAAACTAACGAGACCACACACTCTACTCAGTGCTCTGTGGTGACCTCAATGGGAAGGAAATCCAAACAAGAGAAAGTATGTGTCTCTCTCTCTCTCTCTCTCTCATATATATATATGAGAGAGAGAGAGAGAGAGGATTTACTTCGCTATACATCAGAAAATAACACAACGTTGTGAAAAACTACACTCCAATAAAAATTAAATAAAGAACCTGGATTTGGTCAGGGTCAAACCAAGATAAATGAGGTTTAATCTGAGGGAAAAAAAACTTCCTCTCACACAAGAATATCTTCACTATCTCACTGTACATTTCGAGTGCCATTTAAATTTGGGGCTCAGAGAAATACCTCACAAATTGATAAGGGTTTTCTGTTCAGAGGATCTGCTATCTGTTCCCAGTACCTATTTACGCCCAACAAATACTCAGTGACTATTCTGTGAATTTTCATAGTCAAAGCTGAGATCTTACCTTAAAGATGTCCCTTCCTGTATAGACTCAGCATGTGTACAAGTCCATCTGCATTTATTTATAGGGGTAACAACTGACCCTTGTTTCTCTGTTTTTTATTTAAAGGCCTTATTACAGCTCTTCCTAGTTTATTCCTAGGAACTCCCCCCATTAGCACTCTCATTTTTGAGTTGAGCTCTCATTTTTATTTACTCTAAGAATCAAGTCTGTTAGCAGAAGGGAAGGATAGAAGGTAGGAGGGACTAGTGTTATTGCTCATATCCGGGTTAAATTAGCAGTTCAAACTAGGCCTCACCTTTAAGTAGGGCACTCGCCTGCACTCCCACAATCACAAACGAAGTGTCCCCTGCTCACTGCCCTGCTCTGCGGAGGTACTTCACTGCGTTTTCTCCGCAGGCAACTGAGAGCTGCCCAGGGCCTGGGGAAACTGCCGCCTGGGGCGGGAGTAGGGGCCTGGGGCTGCAGGACGGTCACTTCTTTAACACGCTGAGGGACAGGCTTTGCTGCTACTGCTGTTCAGTCCCCAAGTCATGTCCGACCCTTTGCAACTCTGTGGATGGCAGCATGCCAGGCCTCCCTTTAAAGATACAGGCACAGGCTTTCAGCTCAGTTCAGTCCAGTCGCTCAGTGCTCAGTCGTGTCCAACTCTTTACGACCCCATGAATCGCAGCAAACCCAGCCTCCCTGTCCATCGCCAATTCCCAGAGTCCACTCGGACTCATGTCCATCGAATCAGTGATGCCATCCAGCCGTCTCATTCTCTGTTGTCCCCTTCTCCTCCTGCCCCCAATCCCTTCTAGCATCAGAGTCTCTTCCAACGAACCAACTCTTCGCATGAGGTGGCCAAAGTACTGGAGTTTCAGCTTTAGCATCATTCCTTCCAGAGAACACTCAGGGCTGATCTCCTTCAGAATGGACTGGGTGGATCTCCTTGCAGTCCAAGGGACTCTCAAGAGTCTTCTCCAACATCACAGTTCCAAAGCATCAATTCTTGGGTGCTCAGCCTTCTTCACAGTCCAACTCTCACATCCATACATGACCACAGGAAAAACCATAGCCTTAACTAGATGGACCTTAGTCAGCAAATATTATTTCTACTTTTAATATACATTTAACCTAATTTCACCTAAATAAAAATGAAAGATGAATTGAGGAATTGTGAACATAAATTCAATGTTCCCAGCAACATCTACGGAATAGTTTCTGATACCCTGTCATGTCAAAGATCTTTTCTTACAGAAGAATAAGTAAATGTTTGTTAGTGAATTGCTTTCATTTGTACTTTTGTTTTTATTAAAATAACAACAAAGTCTCCTGTCTTTATAGAGACATTTTGCTTATATCCTTGTTGTTTTTAGAAGTTAATATAGATTTCTACATTAAGCGAGATCTCAAAAGCCACTGTTCATTTCTATAATTGGGACAACCACTGACTTAATAAAGACTTAATTCAGCTGATGCTGGGAAAGACTGAAGGCAAGAAGAGAAGGGGATGACAGAGGATGAGATGGATGGAATGAGTTTGAGCAAGCTCCAGGAGTTGGTGATGGACAGAGAATCCTGGCGTGCTGCAGTCCATGGGGTGGCAAAGAGTCAGATATGACTGAGCAACTGAACTGAACTCAGCTCTCAAAGGAAAACATTTTTATTCAAATTGTATTGTCTCTTCCTAATTCATAAACATGGTAAATTGGATGGACCCTGTCATTTTGGTGAACCATCTAACAATTTCAATCATGTTGCTGTGTTAGCGGCTCAGTCCTGTCTGACTCTTTTGCAACACCGTGGACTGTAGCCTGCCAGACTTCTCTGTCCATGGGATTCTCCAGGCAAGAATACTGGAGTGGGTTGCCATTTCCTGCTCCAGGGGATCTTCCCCACCCAGGGATCAAACCCAGGTCTCCTGCACTGTAGTCAGGTTCCTAACTGCTGAGCCACCACGGGAGCTCATTTCGATAACAGTTTGTATTTCAAATTGCAAATATTTGGGATTTGGGGGTTTCAAATTATCCACATTTGAATGAAATAGGTTGCCTTTAGAATGAAATAGGTTATAAACAATGCTAGAGATAGAGGAGAAATTTTCAGATCAAAGAATTTCACGTCAGGGAAGGGGCTGGTTGAATTCTCTTGAGCCTGGCTTTCTGCAGAGACTGAACTTTAATTCCAGGGTTGGGACTGCGGTGAGGGGTGGGGAAGGGAGTGGCAGGAGAGGTGCATCTTTATTCGGGAGTAGCCAAAAAGACCCACACGTGGTGGGTGATCAATAGGAGTGTTGAATAATGGATGAATGAGCAAGAAAGCCTGGATTCCCGTTTAAGCCTGGCTGTGAAGCTCGCTCTCTCACCTCTTTTGATAAAATCAAGTGGAGCAAATCATAGGAAAATTGCTCACTTTGATACACACGATGAGAGGCTCACACGGGACAGTTCAAGAAGGAGATGGGCCCTTTAAGACGCTTCTTCTCTCTGCATTCCTGTGGCCTCTAAAAAACTAGGTATTCACTCTCTCCTACCTAGCTATCTCTATAGACGGGTTTTAAATTCTAAATTGAGGCAAATTTACTGTAATGGCAAGAGTACAGTTCTGTGGTAAGACAGAGAGAGGCTGAAGTTTTGGCTCTGCTATTTCCCACACCTGTGGCCTTGCAGTGAGTGTCTTTAGCCTGCCCCCTCCTTTCTGAGGGAGACACTATACTTTCCTGAAGGGAAAGCCCTTCAGAACAAGGACTTTGGAACCTGGGTTTAAATCCTGACTCTGCCACTTACAGACAGTATGAGTTGTCTTCAGATACTTAACACCTCTGTGCCTTCACTCTCATTTTCATGAAAGTGATGCCTACCCCGTAGCTTTATTGGAGATATTAGTTAATACATATAAAATGCCCAGCAGCGCTTGTAACGGCGAGAGTGTTGTCAGCCAATTCACATTATTGTTATTATCATGAGAGGTAAAAATGATAACATGCACAAAGTTCTTTATAAAAATGTATAATGAAGTAATTATCTAACCAGCATTACTTGTTTTTCCTTTCAATGCAGTGTTCAAAGCACAGATGCCTTTTACTGACGAGCACAGTACCACCACGTGGCGAGTGACCGGTGAGGGCATGTTTAATAAACGAGTCCGTGCAAGGGAAATGAGCGTGCATGTCTATTCTGTAAAGAGTTGTTCGTTTCTGAGCTCCGGGCAGTACAAGGGCGCTGCCATCACGCATCCCTGAGTGCCCTGCCTCGCAGTCAGGAGGGAGCCAGCCCTACCACGCGCGCGTTTAGCACCCTTAGCTCACGCAGACTCTGCAGCGCGGCTTCCCTGCCGAGGAGCCTGCACTGGAGCCCTCTGCTGCCGCCTGCGTCTCACCTGCTCTAGAGTGTCCATGGACTCACCAAGGACTCTTCCCACAAAGATATTTTAAGTCCCTTGGGTATGGGAGCCATCTTGCTAGGTGCCTTTTACATATGACTTCCGATCATTAACACTGGCACACCCGAAATCAGAGCCTGCTCCTCCAAAGCTTTCTTTTGCTCTCAGAGCTTCCCCATGAGAACAGAAGCCTCTGGGTCCTCATCCACACAGCCTACACACCTGAGCACAGGTCTGGATGGGGTCAGGGTGAGGGACCAATGGATCACACATGCTAACCCCAGAGAAGGGGCCCTGCCCTTGGTCATCCTTAAACATGACTAAAGAATGAAACTGTGAAGGTCATTTTTACTAAGTGTCAATCACTGATGATTGCAATGAGAATGTAATTATGTCCCTTTGACATTAAAATCATCTAAAGCTAATCAGGCCTGGGTACTCTGACCTTATAATCCATGTACACTTTAATAAGGATAGGCTTGTAAGTCATCCCTTTTATTTAAAGGGATACTTACATTTTACTAGCTCCTTGCCTCTAGCGAATTGAATTCCACAGTAAAGCTAAAAATGTTCTAAATGAAGAGAAAAATAAAAGTTCTTTTCCCCCCACTCTTTCAGTTCAATTCAGTCGTTTAGTTGTGTCCAACTCTTTGCAACCCCATGGGCCGCAGCACACCAAGCCTCCCTGTCCATCACCAACTCCCAGAGTCCACCCAAACCCATGTCCATCGAGTCTGTGATGCCATCCAGCCATCTCATCCTCTGTCATCACCTTCTCCTCCTGCCCTCAATCTTTCCCAGCATCAGGGTCTTTTCAAATGAGTTAGCTCTTTGCATCAGGTGGCCAAAGTATTGGAGTTTCTACTTACCACTATTTTCTTTACTAATCAATGATCAACAGACATAATCTCAATGTTAATTATAACACCATCCTACAGAATCATTTAGCTACATGGCTACTCTTGTTCTAAAATGATACTTGAAAGTTTTATTATTTTCCACTAGACTTTTATCAGATTTTAAAGTAATTATGTTATACAGAAGGTTAAAGAAAAAAAAATAAAGAAAATTGGTAAAATAAGTGGAAACAGACTTTCAAATTTTAGCTCATTCTGCTGTACCCAAAACAGTACCGACAATGTAAGAATGAAAAAATTAGGATAAACTAGTGTTTCAGTTTTATTATTGATATTACCAAAATGCCTCCAGTACCTAGGTTCCTAGGGATAAATATCTCATTAATTCCTCCACAAAAAAATATGGGGTTAGAGGTATTATAGCTATTTTATAAGTAGGGAATTGAGGTTCAAGGATGTTCAATAAATTCTCCAAAGTTATTCAGCTAATATGTGTTCAATTAGGATGCCAAGAAGACTTTAAACATTTATTTGAAAAAATTCAAATGAAAACGGAATCATAGAAAAGAAGCACCGAAGAAGTGTCTAGACCAGCATTTCCACACTTTGTCACTCTTCTGAACCACGAGGATCTCATGAACTTGTGGACTTTCTGAGTCGGCATTTCTAGTGAGCTCCCAGGGGTGCCGATGCCGAGGGTCCAGACCACACTTTAAACACTAGGCCTCTCTCCCTGCCTTGTCTAACAGAGGTATGATGTGGGTGGGTCACATATGTAACGTTAAGTCTTTTAGTGAAAAATATAATTTAAATTATAACTAAGAGGTAAAAATAAGCCGGTACAATTAACTTTAATAATATATTATGTTTAATCACATACAACAGTATCATTCTAATATGTAATTAGGGTTAAAAATTAATGAGATATTTACATCTCTTCTCATACTAAGTTGTTGAAATCCTACATGCACTTTACATGGGGTGCATCACAGCCCTAGCTAGCAACAGTTTAAGTGCCCAGAGCCACATGTGACTCATGGCTACTATGCTGAACAGTGGAGATCTCAATGGTTTTCTCATAATTTTGTTCAAAGAACTAATGTCTAGAAAAATTACATTTGGTTATAATTATGAATAAGACATTCATCTTCTAGGATGTAAGTTATCTTCTTTTAAGGCATGATTATAGTACTAGGCATAATATAGTACTGTGTGTGTGTCAGTCATTTTCGATTCCTTGCAACTCCGTGGACTATAGCCCACCAGGCTCCTCTGTCCACAGAATTTTCCAGGCAAGAACACTGGAGTGGGTTGCCATTTCTTCCTCGAGATATAGTACTAGGCATGAATAAAGATCCTTTAAGCTACTTTCTAAGAGCTTATTTATCACAATGTATATTCAAATTGTGCACATCCTTAGAGGCCTATGTTCCCATGAATCGTTCCCAGATCTCTGTGTTCTTGCTGATCTCCTGGCCTGAGCCGGCACAGAACTGATCATTGTTAAGACATCACACTTATTTATGTTGTTCCTGAATTGTTCTGTTTCACAAATGGTGACTTGTCTCCCCGGTTAGCAAAGGAACTCTTTAAGTTCAGGAAACAACATTCCCCACGTCAGTCTGTCTGTACGCAGGCTCTGTGTATTCAGCAGTGACCCCACTTGGCACCCTAGCTCCTGCAGGGTGCAGTAAGTACATGCTGCTGGCTTTGCTGATTGATAGGTTTTCCCCCTGGGAAATCTGTCCTGCTCACTTTGAGGCTCACCACACTTGGACAGAGAGAATGATTTTCTAGTCTGGTCACTGCAGGTCGTTAGCCAGATTGGGGGAAAACCCAGGTTACTGTGGTTACTTGATAACCTGGAAACAATGGTGAATACATTTCATTTTCTTTTTATCCAGCTAAAAGCCCCGTGACACCGAGTGCAGCGAGTGCAATGCCCTCGGGCCTTTGGTCTGGGCAAGATTCCGGTGGCCTGCTGCCCAGGGCGCCCTGGCACCCGCTGTTCTAGCAGGCCCCAGTGCACGCAGACCCGCCCCAGCTCCCCAGCACACCCTGTGACATGCATGGACTGTGGGTCTCCATCTCCCAGGACCCATCTGGCAAACTCTACCTACCCCAGAAGGCTGTGGCGAGAGCACATGGGACGAAGGCTGAGCCTTCTTTGCTAAGTACAGAACATCGGGAAAACCAGAGAAAGCTAGAGGGAGACGCGTGGTTGCTGACGTTCTTCTGAAAGTTGAAAGAGAATGTCTCATATTTGAATTGGCAGCTTAACTGAATAGAAAATAATGAAAGTCTAAGGCTTTCATTATTAGGCTTTCTAAGTCCCAAGTTCTACTGTGGAAATGGCACAGAAGGGAGCTTCATGAGCAGACACAAGACCCTGTCCTGTAGGAAGGCATGGCTGTGCCTTGGCACTTAAAGTATTGTGGAGGTGGGTGGGTGGATAGGAAAAGAACTCGAGCAAATAATTAATTCCTAATAAATCAAGTAAATTAATATTTTGCATAGTAATAGAAAGCATTTTACTTGATATAAATTAGGTTTTTAAGTAAATCCCATATATCATTCATCATTGCATATACCACCCATTTCCAGCATAGACTCAATAATCGGTAATTCATAACTAAACTGAAACAAACAAGCTTAATCCCTATCTCCTGAAATGTAACTACTTGTTTTTTCTAAGCCCGGTAGGCTACGGTCCATGGGGTCACAGAGTCAGACGTGACTTAGCAACCAAACCACCACTACCAGGCTTACTGGGTTTTGTTTTGTTTTTTTCTCTTGAAAAGTTGTCTGCAGCCCACCGCCATCCATTAATATCCCTGCATCATATACCTGGTTATACTCCCACTGATCTTGCACTTAGAAGGAGCTCTTGAATGAAACACGTGTATGAAATGGGAGCCTTCGTTGTGTTAGTTCCTCAGTTGTGTCCGACTCTGAGACCCCATGGACTGTAGCCCACCAGGCTCCTCTGTCCATGGGATTCCCAAGGCAAGAATACTGCCTTCTTCAGGGGATCAAACCCAGGTCTCCCACATTGCCGGCAGTTTCCTTACCATCTGAGCCACCAGGGAAGCCCAGATGGGCACCTTCATTCTTTTCTACATCATTTTTTTTTACTGTGCTAAAACAATAAATTCAGAACAGATCCAGTAAACCTACCTAGTATAACACCTAGTAAATTGTAAGTCAAATGGAAACCATGCCTAATTTGAAGCACACTGAAGGGCATAGCAAAGGATGAGAACTCAGCTTCATTAGTTGGAGCAGAAAGATGACCTCCAGTCAGTGAGCCTGGCAGATATAATCACAGTGTGGCCCAGGCTTCCCCAAAGCGCAGCCTTCTGGTAACCTGTGAGAAAGCTGATAGATGCTACCGCAATACAATGAAAGAAGCCGCTTTACAGACTATTCCAATTTCATGATGGAGAGATAGACCAAAGATACAATCAATAATTTTCTGAAACGAAGGAAGCTAAGATCCTATTAGCTAAAGCCAGGTCTCTAGAGAACAATAATATGCTTAAGCTTTACAAAATAAAAGCAACTTTATTTACAAATTAAATGGCTTCTGTCAAATAAGCCAATTAATACTTATTTTCCAAGGCAATGCTAATCCTGTGGTATAAAAGGGTTACTTTAGCATCATTCCTTCCAAAGAACACCCAGGGCTGATCTCCTTCAGAATGGACTGGGTGGATCTCCTTGCAGTCCAAGGGACTCTCAAGAGTCTTCTCCAACATCACAGTTCCAAAGCATCAATTCTTGGGTGCTCAGCCTTCTTCACAGTCCAACTCTCACATCCATACATGACCACAGGAAAAACCATAGCCTTAACTAGATGGACCTTAGTCAGCAAATATTATTTCTACTTTTAATATACATTTAACCTAATTTCACCTAAATAAAAATGAAAGATGAATTGAGGAATTGTGAACATAAATTCAATGTTCCCAGCAACATCTACGGAATAGTTTCTGATACCCTGTCATGTCAAAGATCTTTTCTTACAGAAGAATAAGTAAATGTTTGTTAGTGAATTGCTTTCATTTGTACTTTTGTTTTTATTAAAATAACAACAAAGTCTCCTGTCTTTATAGAGACATTTTGCTTATATCCTTGTTGTTTTTAGAAGTTAATATAGATTTCTACATTAAGCGAGATCTCAAAAGCCACTGTTCATTTCTATAATTGGGACAACCACTGACTTAATAAAGACTTAATTCAGCTGATGCTGGGAAAGACTGAAGGCAAGAAGAGAAGGGGATGACAGAGGATGAGATGGATGGAATGAGTTTGAGCAAGCTCCAGGAGTTGGTGATGGACAGAGAATCCTGGCGTGCTGCAGTCCATGGGGTGGCAAAGAGTCAGATATGACTGAGCAACTGAACTGCACTCAGCTCTCAAAGGAAAACATTTTTATTCAAATTGTATTGTCTCTTCCTAATTCATAAACATGGTAAATTGGATGGACCCTGTCATTTTGGTGAACCATCTAACAATTTCAATCATGTTGCTGTGTTAGCGGCTCAGTCCTGTCTGACTCTTTTGCAACACCGTGGACTGTAGCCTGCCAGACTTCTCTGTCCATGGGATTCTCCAGGCAAGAATACTGGAGTGGGTTGCCATTTCCTGCTCCAGGGGATCTTCCCCACCCAGGGATCAAACCCAGGTCTCCTGCACTGTAGTCAGGTTCTCAACTGCTGAGCCACCACGGGAGCTCATTTCGATAACAGTTTGTATTTCAAATTGCAAATATTTGGGATTTGGGGGTTTCAAATTATCCACATTTGAATGAAATAGGTTGCCTTTAGATGAAATAGGTTATAAACAATGCTAGAGATAGAGGAGAAATTTCCAGATCAAAGAATTCCACGTCAGGGAAGGGGCTGGTTGAATTCTCTTGAGCCTGGCTTTCTGCAGAGACTGAACTTTAATTCCAGGGTTGGGACTGCGGTGAGGGGTGGGGAAGGGAGTGGCAGGAGAGGTGCATCTTTATTCGGGAGTAGCCAAAAAGACCCACACGTGGTGGGTGATCAATAGGAGTGTTGAATAATGGATGAATGAGCAAGAAAGCCTGGATTCCCGTTTAAGCCTGGCTGTGAAGCTCGCTCTCTCACCTCTTTTGATAAAATCAAGTGGAGCAAATCATAGGAAAATTGCTCACTTTGATACACACGATGAGAGGCTCACACGGGACAGTTCAAGAAGGAGATGGGCCCTTTAAGACGCTTCTTCTCTCTGCATTCCTGTGGCCTCTAAAAAACTAGGTATTCACTCTCTCCTACCTAGCTATCTCTATAGACGGGTTTTAAATTCTAAATTGAGGCAAATTTACTGTAATGGCAAGAGTACAGTTCTGTGGTAAGACAGAGAGAGGCTGAAGTTTTGGCTCTGCTATTTCCCACACCTGTGGCCTTGCAGTGAGTGTCTTTAGCCTGCCCCCTCCTTTCTGAGGGAGACACTATACTTTCCTGAAGGGAAAGCCCTTCAGAACAAGGACTTTGGAACCTGGGTTTAAATCCTGACTCTGCCACTTACAGACAGTATGAGTTGTCTTCAGATACTTAACACCTCTGTGCCTTCACTCTCATTTTCATGAAAGTGATGCCTACCCCGTAGCTTTATTGGAGATATTAGTTAATACATATAAAATGCCCAGCAGCGCTTGTAACGGCGAGAGTGTTGTCAGCCAATTCACATTATTGTTATTATCATGAGAGGTAAAAATGATAACATGCACAAAGTTCTTTATAAAAATGTATAATGAAGTAATTATCTAACCAGCATTACTTGTTTTTCCTTTCAATGCAGTGTTCAAAGCACAGATGCCTTTTCTGACGAGCACAGTACCACCACGTGGCGAGTGACCGGTGAGGGCATGTTTAATAAACGAGTCCGTGCAAGGGAAATGAGCGTGCATGTCTATTCTGTAAAGAGTTGTTCGTTTCTGAGCTCCGGGCAGTACAAGGGCGCTGCCATCACGCATCCCTGAGCGCCCTGCCTCGCAGTCAGGAGGGAGCCAGCCCTACCACGCGCGCGTTTAGCACCCTTAGCTCACGCAGACTCTGCAGCGCGGCTTCCCTGCCGAGGAGCCTGCACTGGAGCCCTCTGCTGCCGCCTGCGTCTCACCTGCTCTAGAGTGTCCATGGACTCACCAAGGACTCTTCCCACAAAGATATTTTAAGTCCCTTGGGTATGGGAGCCATCTTGCTAGGTGCCTTTTACATATGACTTCCGATCATTAACACTGGCACACCCGAAATCAGAGCCTGCTCCTCCAAAGCTTTCTTTTGCTCTCAGAGCTTCCCCATGAGAACAGAAGCCTCTGGGTCCTCATCCACACAGCCTACACACCTGAGCACAGGTCTGGATGGGGTCAGGGTGAGGGACCAATGGATCACACATGCTAACCCCAGAGAAGGGGCCCTGCCCTTGGTCATCCTTAAACATGACTAAAGAATGAAACTGTGAAGGTCATTTTTACTAAGTGTCAATCACTGATGATTGCAATGAGAATGTAATTATGTCCCTTTGACATTAAAATCATCTAAAGCTAATCAGGCCTGGGTACTCTGACCTTATAATCCATGTACACTTTAATAAGGATAGGCTTGTAAGTCATCCCTTTTATTTAAAGGGATACTTACATTTTACTAGCTCCTTGCCTCTAGCGAATTGAATTCCACAGTAAAGCTAAAAATGTTCTAAATGAAGAGAAAAATAAAAGTTCTTTTCCCCCCACTCTTTCAGTTCAATTCAGTCATTTAGTTGTGTCCAACTCTTTGCGACCCCATGGGCCGCAGCACACCAAGCCTCCCTGTCCATCACCAACTCCCAGAGTCCACCCAAACCCATGTCCATCGAGTCTGTGATGCCATCCAGCCATCTCATCCTCTGTCATCACCTTCTCCTCCTGCCCTCAATCTTTCCCAGCATCAGGGTCTTTTCAAATGAGTTAGCTCTTTGCATCAGGTGGCCAAAGTATTGGAGTTTCTACTTACCACTATTTTCTTTACTAATCAATGATCAACAGACATAATCTCAATGTTAATTATAACACCATCCTACAGAATCATTTAGCTACATGGCTACTCTTGTTCTAAAATGATACTTGAAAGTTTTATTATTTTCCACTAGACTTTTATCAGATTTTAAAGTAATTATGTTATACAGAAGGTTAAAGAAAAAAAAATAAAGAAAATTGGTAAAATAAGTGGAAACAGACTTTCAAATTTTAGCTCATTCTGCTGTACCCAAAACAGTACCGACAATGTAAGAATGAAAAAATTAGGATAAACTAGTGTTTCAGTTTTATTATTGATATTACCAAAATGCCTCCAGTACCTAGGTTCCTAGGGATAAATATCTCATTAATTCCTCCACAAAAAAATATGGGGTTAGAGGTATTATAGCTATTTTATAAGTAGGGAATTGAGGTTCAAGGATGTTCAATAAATTCTCCAAAGTTATTCAGCTAATATGTGTTCAATTAGGATGCCAAGAAGACTTTAAACATTTATTTGAAAAAATTCAAATGAAAACGGAATCATAGAAAAGAAGCACCGAAGAAGTGTCTAGACCAGCATTTCCACACTTTGTCACTCTTCTGAACCACGAGGATCTCATGAACTTGTGGACTTTCTGAGTCGGCATTTCTAGTGAGCTCCCAGGGGTGCCGATGCCGAGGGTCCAGACCACACTTTAAACACTAGGCCTCTCTCCCTGCCTTGTCTAACAGAGGTATGATGTGGGTGGGTCACATATGTAACGTTAAGTCTTTTAGTGAAAAATATAATTTAAATTATAACTAAGAGGTAAAAATAAGCCGGTACAATTAACTTTAATAATATATTATGTTTAATCACATACAACAGTATCATTCTAATATGTAATTAGGGTTAAAAATTAATGAGATATTTACATCTCTTCTCATACTAAGTTGTTGAAATCCTACATGCACTTTACATGGGGTGCATCACAGCCCTAGCTAGCAACAGTTTAAGTGCCCAGAGCCACATGTGACTCATGGCTACTATGCTGAACAGTGGAGATCTCAATGGTTTTCTCATAATTTTGTTCAAAGAACTAATGTCTAGAAAAATTACATTTGGTTATAATTATGAATAAGACATTCATCTTCTAGGATGTAAGTTATCTTCTTTTAAGGCATGATTATAGTACTAGGCATAATATAGTACTGTGTGTGTGTCAGTCATTTTCGATT
>SJYC01018765.1:0-17088 GCA_006408675.1 Madoqua kirkii | reverse complement strand
AGTTAGCTCTTTGCATCAGGTGGCCAAAGTATTGGAGTTTCTACTTACCACTATTTTCTTTACTAATCAATGATCAACAGACATAATCTCAATGTTAATTATAACACCATCCTACAGAATCATTTAGCTACATGGCTACTCTTGTTCTAAAATGATACTTGAAAGTTTTATTATTTTCCACTAGACTTTTATCAGATTTTAAAGTAATTATGTTATACAGAAGGTTAAAGAAAAAAAAATAAAGAAAATTGGTAAAATAAGTGGAAACAGACTTTCAAATTTTAGCTCATTCTGCTGTACCCAAAACAGTACCGACAATGTAAGAATGAAAAAATTAGGATAAACTAGTGTTTCAGTTTTATTATTGATATTACCAAAATGCCTCCAGTACCTAGGTTCCTAGGGATAAATATCTCATTAATTCCTCCACAAAAAAATATGGGGTTAGAGGTATTATAGCTATTTTATAAGTAGGGAATTGAGGTTCAAGGATGTTCAATAAATTCTCCAAAGTTATTCAGCTAATATGTGTTCAATTAGGATGCCAAGAAGACTTTAAACATTTATTTGAAAAAATTCAAATGAAAACGGAATCATAGAAAAGAAGCACCGAAGAAGTGTCTAGACCAGCATTTCCACACTTTGTCACTCTTCTGAACCACGAGGATCTCATGAACTTGTGGACTTTCTGAGTCGGCATTTCTAGTGAGCTCCCAGGGGTGCCGATGCCGAGGGTCCAGACCACACTTTAAACACTAGGCCTCTCTCCCTGCCTTGTCTAACAGAGGTATGATGTGGGTGGGTCACATATGTAACGTTAAGTCTTTTAGTGAAAAATATAATTTAAATTATAACTAAGAGGTAAAAATAAGCCGGTACAATTAACTTTAATAATATATTATGTTTAATCACATACAACAGTATCATTCTAATATGTAATTAGGGTTAAAAATTAATGAGATATTTACATCTCTTCTCATACTAAGTGTTGAAATCCTACATGCACTTTACATGGGGTGCATCACAGCCCTAGCTAGCAACAGTTTAAGTGCCCAGAGCCACATGTGACTCATGGCTACTATGCTGAACAGTGGAGATCTCAATGGTTTTCTCATAATTTTGTTCAAAGAACTAATGTCTAGAAAAATTACATTTGGTTATAATTATGAATAAGACATTCATCTTCTAGGATGTAAGTTATCTTCTTTTAAGGCATGATTATAGTACTAGGCATAATATAGTACTGTGTGTGTGTCAGTCATTTTCGATTCCTTGCAACTCCGTGGACTATAGCCCACCAGGCTCCTCTGTCCACAGAATTTTCCAGGCAAGAACACTGGAGTGGGTTGCCATTTCTTCCTCGAGATATAGTACTAGGCATGAATAAAGATCCTTTAAGGTACTTTCTAAGAGCTTATTTATCACAATGTATATTCAAATTGTGCACATCCTTAGAGGCCTATGTTCCCATGAATCGTTCCCAGATCTCTGTGTTCTTGCTGATCTCCTGGCCTGAGCCGGCACAGAACTGATCATTGTTAAGACATCACACTTATTTATGTTGTTCCTGAATTGTTCTGTTTCACAAATGGTGACTTGTCTCCCCGGTTAGCAAAGGAACTCTTTAAGTTCAGGAAACAACATTCCCCACGTCAGTCTGTCTGTACGCAGGCTCTGTGTATTCAGCAGTGACCCCACTTGGCACCCTAGCTCCTGCAGGGTGCAGTAAGTACATGCTGCTGGCTTTGCTGATTGATAGGTTTTCCCCCTGGGAAATCTGTCCTGCTCACTTTGAGGCTCACCACACTTGGACAGAGAGAATGATTTTCTAGTCTGGTCACTGCAGGTCGTTAGCCAGATTGGGGGAAAACCCAGGTTACTGTGGTTACTTGATAACCTGGAAACAATGGTGAATACATTTCATTTTCTTTTTATCCAGCTAAAAGCCCCGTGACACCGAGTGCAGCGAGTGCAATGCCCTCGGGCCTTTGGTCTGGGCAAGATTCCGGGGCCTGCTGCCCAGGGCGCCCTGGCACCCGCTGTTCTAGCAGGCCCCAGTGCACGCAGACCCGCCCCAGCTCCCCAGCACACCCTGTGACATGCATGGACTGTGGGTCTCCATCTCCCAGGACCCATCTGGCAAACTCTACCTACCCCAGAAGGCTGTGGCGAGAGCACATGGGACGAAGGCTGAGCCTTCTTTGCTAAGTACAGAACATCGGGAAAACCAGAGAAAGCTAGAGGGAGACGCGTGGTTGCTGACGTTCTTCTGAAAGTTGAAAGAGAATGTCTCATATTTGAATTGGCAGCTTAACTGAATAGAAAATAATGAAAGTCTAAGGCTTTCATTATTAGGCTTTCTAAGTCCCAAGTTCTACTGTGGAAATGGCACAGAAGGGAGCTTCATGAGCAGACACAAGACCCTGTCCTGTAGGAAGGCATGGCTGTGCCTTGGCACTTAAAGTATTGTGGAGGTGGGTGGGTGGATAGGAAAAGAACTCGAGCAAATAATTAATTCCTAATAAATCAAGTAAATTAATATTTTGCATAGTAATAGAAAGCATTTTACTTGATATAAATTAGGTTTTTAAGTAAATCCCATATATCATTCATCATTGCATATACCACCCATTTCCAGCATAGACTCAATAATCGGTAATTCATAACTAAACTGAAACAAACAAGCTTAATCCCTATCTCCTGAAATGTAACTACTTGTTTTTTCTAAGCCCGGTAGGCTACGGTCCACGGGGTCACAGAGTCAGACGTGACTTAGCAACCAAACCACCACTACCAGGCTTACTGGGTTTTGTTTTGTTTTTTTCTCTTGAAAAGTTGTCTGCAGCCCACTGCCATCCATTAATATCCCTGCATCATATACCTGGTTATACTCCCACTGATCTTGCACTTAGAAGGAGCTCTTGAATGAAACACGTGTATGAAATGGGAGCCTTCGTTGTGTTAGTTCCTCAGTTGTGTCCGACTCTGAGACCCCATGGACTGTAGCCCACCAGGCTCCTCTGTCCATGGGATTCCCAAGGCAAGAATACTGCCTTCTTCAGGGGATCAAACCCAGGTCTCCCACATTGCCGGCAGTTTCCTTACCATCTGAGCCACCAGGGAAGCCCAGATGGGCACCTTCATTCTTTTCTACATCATTTTTTTTTACTGTGCTAAAACAATAAATTCAGAACAGATCCAGTAAACCTACCTAGTATAACACCTAGTAAATTGTAAGTCAAATGGAAACCATGCCTAATTTGAAGCACACTGAAGGGCATAGCAAAGGATGAGAACTCAGCTTCATTAGTTGGAGCAGAAAGATGACCTCCAGTCAGTGAGCCTGGCAGATATAATCACAGTGTGGCCCAGGCTTCCCCAAAGCGCAGCCTTCTGGTAACCTGTGAGAAAGCTGATAGATGCTACCGCAATACAATGAAAGAAGCCGCTTTACAGACTATTCCAATTTCATGATGGAGAGATAGACCAAAGATACAATCAATAATTTTCTGAAACGAAGGAAGCTAAGATCCTATTAGCTAAAGCCAGGTCTCTAGAGAACAATAATATGCTTAAGCTTTACAAAATAAAAGCAACTTTATTTACAAATTAAATGGCTTCTGTCAAATAAGCCAATTAATACTTATTTTCCAAGGCAATGCTAATCCTGTGGTATAAAAGGGTTAAGAGACCCTGAAAGGCTCTGTTTACCTTGGGTCTATTTCTAAAGCACCCTATCATGTTGTTATAGAAACTACTCCGGGCTGAAAATCTCCCCCTATGATTATTGCTATAGAAACCACCAGACGGCCAGAAGCCAGTTTTTCACCCATTAGCCATTACTCCCCTACCCTCCTCCAAGACAGTTTTGCTTCTAAATGCTTCTGTGCTGCTAGAAACAAAGGAGAAAACAAGGGTAAACAAATTTGGTGGGAAAGAAAAGACACAGAGAGAGAGACACAAAGACACGTTACAAGCAATAAAGAGACCCCGGGTGTTTTCAGTTTTCCTTTACAAAGAAAAGAAAGGTAATTAGACAAGTAAACAAGCCTTTAAACTGGTGACTAAATCGCCTCATGACCATCTGTTCAGATTAAAAGTGAGCAATAAAGAAATTGCTATTCTCGTATTTTTAAAGCCATCATTGGACATTTTCAAGAATTTCCCAGTGAATATATGCCTATGTCTGATGTTTTCTCCTCCTATTTAACTCAAATTAAATATAAAAAGTAATTTTCTAGGCCTTTCCAGGCAGCCTAGTGGTTAGGACCTGGGTGTGCCACTGCCACGGCCCAGACAAACCCTGGTTGGGGAAGGAGATCGCGCCAGCCGCAGAGCACGGCCAGGAATATAAACACATTTAAAACTTAAATAGATAAATAGATATGTAAACAAACAAGTAAATAAAGAAAGAAAAGGCAATTTTCTTATGCCAGTTTCATATAAGATATTGTTAGTTCTAGGATGGTGTCATAGTGAAAAACTCATGCTTTGATAACCATGATTTAATTCATTTCCTTCCTCACAAGGTTGTGATCGGTTTTTAAGTCCTCATATGATTTTAAAGTTGTGGCACTGTTTCGTGTAAAAATGGCCTACATAAATTAGACCAGATGATAGAATTTTTTAAATTTTTCTTTATCATACCTCCGACTTTACCTTTTCATACTGAACTGCCTTGTCCGTTAGTAAATGACAAATTTGTTTGGACTTTACGGCTTTTGTTTTAAAATTCCAGCCGACATATACATAAACTTGACTCTGAAATAACTCAGAGTCAGATTTTTTGACACAAGGATGATGGTTTAATTGCTTAAAAACTGTCACCCCCATGAAGATCTTAGAGATATCAAGGGTTGGAGGAGTTTGCTGGCAAGATAGCAGAGCAGGACATGAGCTCACATCTTCTTACAAAAAACTAGTAAACTGTAAGTCAAATGGAAACCATGCCTAATTTGAAGCACACTGAAGGGCATAGCAAAGGATGAGAACTCAGCTTCATTAGTTGGAGCAGAAAGATGACCTCCAGTCAGTGAGCCTGGCAGATATAATCACAGTGTGGCCCAGGCTTCCCCAAAGCGCAGCCTTCTGGTAACCTGTGAGAAAGCTGATAGATGCTACCGCAATACAATGAAAGAAGCCGCTTTACAGACTATTCCAATTTCATGATGGAGAGATAGACCAAAGATACAATCAATAATTTTCTGAAACGAAGGAAGCTAAGATCCTATTAGCTAAAGCCAGGTCTCTAGAGAACAATAATATGCTTAAGCTTTACAAAATAAAAGCAACTTTATTTACAAATTAAATGGCTTCTGTCAAATAAGCCAATTAATACTTATTTTCCAAGGCAATGCTAATCCTGTGGTATAAAAGGGTTAAGAGACCCTGAAAGGCTCTGTTTACCTTGGGTCTATTTCTAAAGCACCCTATCATGTTGTTATAGAAACTACTCCGGGCTGAAACTCTCCTCCTATGATTATTGCTATAGAAACCACCAGACGGCCAGAAGCAAGTTTTTCACCCGTTAGCCATTACTCCCCTACCCTCCTCCAAGACAGTTTTGCTTCTAAATGCTTCTGTGCTGCTAGAAACAAAGGAGAAAACAAGGGTAAACAAATTTGGTGGGAAAGAAAAGACACAGAGAGAGAGACACAAAGACACGTTACAAGCAATAAAGAGACCCCGGGTGTTTTCAGTTTTCCTTTACAAAGAAAAGAAAGGTAATTAGACAAGTAAACAAGCCTTTAAACTGGTGACTAAATCGCCTCATGACCATCTGTTCAGATTAAAAGTGAGCAATAAAGAAATTGCTATTCTCGTATTTTTAAAGCCATCATTGGACATTTTCAAGAATTTCCCAGTGAATATATGCCTATGTCTGATGTTTTCTCCTCCTATTTAACTCAAATTAAATATAAAAAGTAATTTTCTAGGCCTTTCCAGGCAGCCTAGTGGTTAGGACCTGGGTGTGCCACTGCCACGGCCCAGACAAACCCTGGTTGGGGAAGGAGATCGCGCCAGCCGCAGAGCACGGCCAGGAATATAAACACATTTAAAACTTAAATAGATAAATAGATATGTAAACAAACAAGTAAATAAAGAAAGAAAAGGCAATTTTCTTATGCCAGTTTCATATAAGATATTGTTAGTTCTAGGATGGTGTCATAGTGAAAAACTCATGCTTTGATAACCATGATTTAATTCATTTCCTTCCTCACAAGGTTGTGATCGGTTTTTAAGTCCTCATATGATTTTAAAGTTGTGGCACTGTTTCGTGTAAAAATGGCCTACTAAATTAGACCAGATGATAGAATTTTTTAAATTTTTCTTTATCATACCTCCGACTTTACCTTTTCATACTGAACTGCCTTGTCCGTTAGTAAATGACAAATTTGTTTGGACTTTACGGCTTTTGTTTTAAAATTCCAGCCGACATATACATAAACTTGACTCTGAAATAACTCAGAGTCAGATTTTTTGACATAAGGATGATGGTTTAATTGCTTAAAAACTGTCACCCCCATGAAGATCTTAGAGATATCAAGGGTTGGAGGAGTTTGCTGGCAAGATAGCAGAGCAGGACATGAGCTCACATCTTCTTACAAAAACATCTAGGTCAAAACTAACTGCTGAACAAACACTGACCAAAAAAATGCTGGCATGTATCAAGAAAGATACCCCACATCCAAAGACAAAGAAGCAGCCACGGGACGGTAGGAGGGGTGCAATCACAACAAAATCAAATCCCATACCCCCCAGGTGCGTGACCCACAGAAAGGAAAATCATGTACCCCAGATTGTCCTGCAGGAGCGGAAGTCCTGAGCCCTCTGTCAGGCTTCCCAGACTGGGAGTCAGGCAATGGGAGGAGGTGTCTCCAGAGAATCCGGCTCAGGCCAGAGAGCTTTGAGTACAGGAATGCCACACGACTAGAGGAGACAGACCTTGTGCGTACCAGGGCCCAAGGGAAAGATCAGTGACCTCATAAGAGACGGGTCCAGACCTGCTTGCTGGTCCTGGAGGGTCTCCTGTGGAGCTGGAGGCGGCTGAGGCTCACTGTGGGAACAAAGACACCGGCGGCAGCAGGGATGGCAAGTATTCATTGGTGTGAGCCTTCCTGGAGGCCTCCTACTGGCCCAACCCAGGGGCCTGCAGGCTCCACGGCTGGGCTCCCTAAAGCCAAAGCACCAACAGCACAGGAGAGCTGGACCCTAAAGAAAGCTGAGGACCAAAGGACTGATGCTTCCGAAATGTGCGCTGGAGAAGACTCTTGAGAGTCCCTTGGACTGCAAGGAGATCAAACCAGTCAATTCTAAAGGAAATCAACCCTGAATAGTCACTGGAAACACTGATGCCCAGATATGCAGATGGCACCACCTCTATGACATAAAGCGAAGAGGAACTAAAGAGCCTCTGGATGAAAGTGAAAGAGGAAAGTGGAAAAGTTGGATTAAAACTCAACATTCAAAAACCGAAGATCAAGGCATCCGGTCCCATTGCTTCAGGGCAAGTAGATGGAGAAACAATGGAAACAGTGACAGACTTTATTTCCCTGGGCCCCAATCACTGCAAATGGTGACTGCAGCTAGGAAATTAAAAGATGCTTGCTCCTTGGAAGAAAAGCTATGAGCAAACCTAGACAGCATATTAAAAAGCAGAGACATTACTTTGCCAACAAAGGTCTATATAATCAAATCTATGGTTTTTCCTGTGGTCATGTATGGATGTGAGAGTTGGACTGTGAAGAAGGCTGAGCACCGAAGAACTGATGCTTTTGAACTGTGGTGTTGGAGAAGACTCTCGAGAGTCCCTTGGACTGCAAGCAGATCCCAGCAGTCCATCCTAAAGGAAATTAGTGCTGAATATTCATTGTAAGGACTGAGGCTGAGGCTGAAGCTGAAGCTCCAGTACTTTGGCTCTCTCATATGAAGAGCCAACTCACTGGAAATGACCTTGATGCTGGGAAAGACTGAGGGCAAAAGGAGAAGGGGGCAACAGAGAATGCGATGGCTAGATAGCATCACCCGCTCGATGGATTTGAGTTTGAGCAAACTCTGGGAAATGGTGTAGGACAGGGAAGCCTGGCACGCTGCAGTCCATGGGGCTGCAAACAGTCAGACACGACTTAGTGGCTGAACAACCCCAGCGACCTCAGTGCTGCTTCTGCTCTGACCCTGGAACATGCACATCTTTATTATTATGAAGTTATGGTTATTTAGAGGACTGCTGTTGCTGCTGTTGTTGACATGGTAACATATCATTCCTTCAGAAGAAACCTCCCAGAATTTGTGTCAGTTTATATCAATATTTTGTCAGTAAAGAGTTAATTTGGCTTCTTTCTACAAGATAAAAGCACAAAAATTGTTCTTATAGACATAATTCACCTGTTTTACAAACAGATCTCTTTTCTGAGACTTCTAATAGTTTTGAAATTTGATCTGAATTTATAGATATATTGGATCCTAACTTTCCATTGAGATACATACATACATACATATATATATATATATATATATATACACACACAATATTTCTTATAATTTCATTTTCTTTTCTTTCACTAATTTTAGCTGTGCTATTTAATGAATCCATTACCTTCTTGAAATTGGACCAAACAAAATATTGTGGAAAAGGGTTCATGTACTCGATAGAGACAGTGAAAAATGCATGAATAATATTAAATATTGCCATGTGTAATTTTTGGAGAAACAGCATAAAAGTACTTTCTTTTATTTGAAAGGATAATGGCCTCTGTTCTATAGTCATGCTCTGTTTTTCCTGCCCTAATGGCATTTTATGAGTGAAATGGTATGCTCATTTGGTTTCTATGGTGGGTTTGGGGTGTCTTATTGAATAGCAACTAATAGCAACTGTTGGTATGTATTGATAGTTATCCTTCCATTTGGAGGTTTATTTTCATATTTTTAAATATTTTCTATTTTCAGGAATGTTGGAATTTTTCCCATTTTATTTAGTGTCGAGCAGTATGCATAAATTATATTATTTATGAGAAATCAAGGGCATAACAATTTAGCATCACTTACAGAAAAGAAAGAAGAATATTTCAGAAAACCCGTATCTTTTACTCAGACTTGATAATTTTTAATTTGAGAAAATTTCAGTGGTACAGTACCTTAGACTCTGCTCCCTAAGCAGGGACCTAAGTTTGATCCCTGGTCAGGGAGCTAGATCCCACAAGCTACATGCTGAAAATAAAGATCCCGCATGTCACAACTAAGACCTCGAACAGCCAAATAAGTGAAGATTAAAAAAGAAAGAAAGAAAGAAAGAAAGAATCACTGGGAATGAACCTTTGTTATGGCAGAATTGACAACAAAATCTCTTTAGGATTTCCAATCATAATGGCAACTTTATCTAAAATGACACAAAGTATTTAAAGATGTGGGATTGCCTGGTGGCTCAGATGGGAAAGAGTCTGCCTGCAATGCAGGAGACCCAAGTTCAATCCCTGGGTTGGGAAAATCCCCTGAGAAGGGAATGGCCACCCACTCCAGTATTCTTGCCTGGAGAATCCCTTGGACAGGGGAGCCTGGCGGGCTACAGTCCATGGGGTCGCAAAGAGTCGGACACAACTGACTGATCGACTTTTAAAGACTTATTTTTTTTCTAAATAACTATTTGTACTTATTTTTATATGATGTCATAATCTGTCACTGAAACTGGTGTAAGAGATTAAAGATATTTTGGTAATCCAGTTACAGTGTTCAGAAACAATGCTGACCTCTTACAACTAACTATATATCCTAAACATACAACGAAGAAAAAAACCACCTCAGGAATATTTGTTTCATAACCATTTGAGAAGAAAGAAAGGCACATTTGTTACTTGGCTAAAATTAGCCAAGGCACTCCAGTGGGTATCATATGAGTCTATCATTCTGTAGATATTTACCAAGTTGAACAGCCAATAGTCAAAGGCTGGATAGTGCAGAGAGTTAAATCCTTAACTCTGCACTTGAACTCCTACCTCGGCACAGGGTCCTGTGTGTGATCCCTGAGCCTTCTGCTCATTTGCAGATGAAAAAATGGAAAGTGTACATTCCTTAATGAAATAACAGGAAACATACAACGAACCAAAAAACCACCTCAGGAATATTTGTTTCATAACCATTTGAGAAGAAAGAAAGGCACATTTGTTACTTGGCTAAAATTAGCCAAGGCACTCCAGGGGTATCATATGAGTCTATCATTCTGTAGATATTTACCAAGTTGAACAGCCAATAGTCAAAGGCTGGATAGTGCAGAGAGTTAAATCCTTAACTCTGCACTTGAACTCCTACCTCGGCACAGGGTCCTGTGTGTGATCCCTGAGCCTTCTGCTCATTTGCAGATGAAAAAATGGAAAGTGTACATTCCTTAATGAAATAACAGGTGAGCAAGCAGAGTGTTCCTCCAATTCATGATTTCCCTGCTAGAAAGACTTAGTATTTAATACCTAAAACTAATAGAATGTGTGTGTCTTTCATTAGAGACTGTGATACTTATTTTAAACAATATTTTTAATCCAACAATGTACAGAAATAGCCTCAAATGAAGTGCCAGTTGTAACTGGTGGAGAGTCATACATCAAAACTTGAAAGCATACAGAGTGTCCACAAGGAGGTTGTGCCTCTGAGATGCTGTGGGCTCTAACAAGGAACTCTTGGTTAAGGGTCATAGTAATTGTGATGTTTTAAGCATTTTACATTCTAGGAATGAAGTTTAACTTGGGTTCTAGGAAACTGGCTGGGACATTTGGGTTGATGTGAAATGTAACTTTTTCCATTTAAAATGTTACATAGTAAACATTTCCACTCTCAATGTTTGATTCTCAGGAATGAATTACTGGTATTAAGCAGGCAGTGTCTCTTACCTACCTTTTTTCTTTGCTAAAGCACATTTGAGTTGCATTTTAGTAACTTATAAGCAAAAGAATCCTAACTACTATTTCATTAGTGTTCTATTTTTATGGACTCAGATGTTTTTGCCTTGCTTAAAGAAAAGCTTTTTCTTTCTAAGATTATAAAAAAATTGTCTTTTGTATGTCATTATAATCTTTGACAACTTTCAATATTCTTGCTAATAGAAATCTGAAATTATGTCAAAATAAAAATATTAAAGTGAAGAAACTATGTTTAGCTTAATCTTCAGGTTTAGAGTTTTAATTTTTGGAAATTTATTTCTAGGCACAGTGGAAGAAGGCCAGTGCTCGGATGAGATTACTGTCCCTCAAAGTATTCATTCTTCTCCTCACCTCATGGAACATATACTTCCCCATCCCTTGATGTTGGGTTTGGTGGTATGACTTGCTTTGACCAAATGGGCGTCAATAGATATTAATATATTGCAGAAGCACATTATACTTCCTACCACCCCATGTGGCCTTATACATTTGCACTGAGTTTTTGTTAAAACAACAGTAATTATATAATTAGTGTAATTATGCAAACACGGTTCTCAGGTAAACGCTCTAGTAATTCTAAGGTTCACATAGAGCACTCTAATTATGTATCCATTAGTATATATTTTCAATTTTATTCACTGAGTTTTCTGTATATCTAACTCTAATTGATCTAGGAGCTTTGTGGCAGAACTCTAAAGTTCCTCTCAATATGGTAAAAATACATTAAAAAATTTATAAATCCATTCTCTTGTAGACGAGCTGCTCAACAGACTAATTATATGGCTGGTAGGCTGAAATTCCCCTTCGAGTTACCTTGGGAATTCCTTTCCCCTGGAGCCTGTGGTCTGGCACCATAGCAGCAGTCCAGGGTCCAACAGCTTCCAGGAGGAGATACCCCCAGCCTCCAACTTAGTAAAGGATAGAGGATTTAGGTACCACCACCTCCTATTAAGGTCTGGTGATGGGGAAGGAGATGGGAAGAGAATATTTTCTCTTTAATCCCCAAATGCTCGAATTTTCTTTTATGTTTTTCTATTCTGAAAATTGCCAGACCTGCAGGGCTTTGGTCATTCCTGGAGGCAACAAGGAGAGTCACAAGAGAGGCTCTTTCCTTGAAAGAAATTTTAATTTTTTTAAGTTTTATTTATTTATTGTTTTACTTTACAATATTGTATTGGTTTTGCCATACATGGACATGAATCCGCCATGGGTGTACATGTGTTCCCCATCCTGAACCTGCTCCCACCTCCCTCCCCATCCTATCCCTCTGAGTCATCCCAGTGCCATATGACCCAGCAATCCCACTGCTGGGCATGCACACTGAGGAAACCAGAATTGAAAAAAACACGTATACCCCAATGTTCATCGCAGCACTGTTTACAATAGCCAGGACATGGAAGCAACCTAGATGTCCGTCAGCAGATGAGTGGATAAGAAAACTGTGGTACATATACACAGTGGAATATTACTCCACCATTAAAAAGGATACATCTGAATCAGTTCTAATAGGTGGATGAAACTGGAGCCTATTATACAGAGTGAAGTAAGCCAGAAAGAAAAACACCAGTACAGTATACTAATGCATATATATGGAATTTAGAAAGATGGCAACGATAATCCCGTATGCGAGACAGCAAAAGAGACAGAGATGTACAGAACAGTCTTTTGGACTCTGGGAGAGGGCGATGGTAGGATGATATGGGAGAATGGTATTGAAACATGTAAATTATCATATGTGAAACAAATCGCCAGTCCAGGTTTGATGAATGATATAGGGTGCTCAGGGCTGGTGCACTGGGATGACTCTCTTAAAAAATTTCAATTATTTTGTTTTCAACTGTGAGATGACTTATAACCCCATGCTGCTGCTACTGCTGCTGCTAAGTTGCTTCAGTCATATCTGACTCTGTGCGACCCCATAGACAGCAGCCCACCAGGCTCCCCCATCCCTGGGATTCTCCAGGCAAGAACTCTGGAGTGGGTTGCCATTTCCTTCTCCAATACATGAAAGTGAAAAGTAAAAGTGAAGTTGCTCAGTCGTGTCTGACTCTTCACGACCCCATGGATTGTAGCCTACCAGGCTCCTCCGTCCATGGGATTTTCCAGGTAAGAGTACTGGAGTGGGGTGCCATTGCCTTCTCCGTTATAACCCCATACTGCAGGGTAAACTCTGTGAGCAGGGAAATGCACCAATCAAATACATATAAACACCATACCATGGGACAGACACTGCTCGTTCCAAACGAAAAAATTAAAAGATGAAAGCTATGTACCAAAAATCACTCACTGAACCTATTTTCATTTTATCACCCAGTGAGCAAGTGTGGATTGTTTTCAGTTTCCCTTGTTTAAATATGTTGTGAGACCAGCAGACGTCCAGTTGCTAGAAGTGCTGTATACTATTTCGAGAATCTACAGTAAAGCAAGTGTGCTTATATTACACTAATTCTATCATGCTCTGTGTTCTAAACTTCCTGAATCCTTACAGTGAAGAAACAAATTTCTCTAAGTATTTGGATTCCAGCGCTATTCTTTTGGAGGTAGAAAAGCAATGGCAGACGCAGAGGAGAAAATAAAGCAAAATCCGTTAAACAGAAGACCGTATGCCAGCCTAGATACCAGCTAGGAAATTCCGTGTGTGTGTCAGAAAGACACAACAGGATGTTCAAAGACCTTCATGGAAGTTCAAACTACTCTAACAATGAACTACAAACTGTGAGTGATACTGGAACAGAACTATCTGTCCTATGTCTCTTTGATTATCAGTGAATGTACATTTGCACACTGGACACACACACACATATACACACACATATATTTTTATACATTTATATATTCAGACATTTTTGGATTTTTAGGTTTATATTTTTTTCTATCTTTATAAAAGCACTTGGTATATTGTGAAATGCTAAACATCCATGAGGAATTCTTTTTCTTAATCACTATCATCACAATAGTTAACATGTATTGAGAATTTGATATATCAGGAATTTTTAAATTTAGCCCTCATAACACAGTTAAGAGATAAATCTCATTCTTATCCCTATTGTACAAAGAAACACATCAAGCGTTATCGCTAGCATCATAGTAACAACGTGAGCAACAACAGGTAACTTAGGTTGAGTCCAAACTGTTTGCCAAGTTTTTCATGCACCTTATATAAATCAGCTCATTAGCTAATTAGATTAGCTTCACAGTAATTTTATGATTTAGAACTGATTATTATTCCCATAATACAACAGTCTTTAAGTAACTTGCAAAAGATTGTGTAGCTAGTAAGCAGAAAGGCCAGGTAGAGAGAGGGTCAGGAGCGCTCCTCAGCTGGTCAGGTTAAGCTAGGATGAGACAGAGCCTGAGGAAGCCTCGGGATTCCGGCAAACTGCACCGAGAGCTCTTGCCGTTGTTGGTATTGTTTAGTCACCAAGTCGTGTCCTAGCCGTTCTGCAGCCCCACAGACTGTAGCCCATCAGGCTCCTCTGTCCATGGGATTTCCAGGCAAGAATACTGGAGTGGGTTGCCATTTCCTTCTCCAGGGGATCTTCCCCACCCAGGGATCGACTCTATGGCTCTTGCCCCATCTCTTGCATTGGCAGGCAGGTTCTTTACCACCAAGCCACGCAGAAAAAGCTCTATCACCATTAAATTCATGAGTAGCCCACTCCTCCACTAGTGTAAGTTGTCTAGCCATCAGTGACAGTTTATGGACATTTCTGTTCATTTTCAAATTTTAAAATAATTAAACAAAAAAAAAATCAGCACGTATGGAGTACCAACTGTGATCTGGGTTTCTCTCTGCTGTTTTAGTTCCTGCCGTTTGTGTCATCTGTGTTCAGTGCTCTCTCCTCTTTTAGCCTCAGGACCACAGTGGTAGAAACCATGGCATCTCTTCCTTCGCATCCCCAGGGCCTTGTGTGCTGTTTGCCACACGTTACTTTGTTAACAAATATCCATTAAACTAACTGAGTTGCCCATGTAAAGCCCCTTAATCCTGTCCCTCTTGTAAAGCAGCTTTTCTTATCCTGTTCACACTTGTGAGAACTGGTGACTGGGAAGTCATCTGCTGAAGGTTTCTGCCACTTTAGAAAAATTTCTGAAACTCGACCCTGCCAATCCTGACAGTGCTCCCAGCTCTACAAGCTCTCACAAGTCCTCTGAAAACTTGTGTAAAATATTGTAGGTAAAGCGCAAGGCAAAACAAAACATGCTTAATAAATGTTGTTGTACTGGCCTCCAGGTAGCACATGCATTCAAAATAAATTCGAATAGAAGAAATAAAAGTGAGTGGACTTCCATTTTACACCTGAGAATTCTTCTCACAGTTACAACTGGGGGACTTGTCCAGCTACACAAATCAAGCTTCTTTTCCAGCATCCTGTACGGGCACAGCCGACAGCGTGACGTGAGTGGGATACAGAACGCTCTGCTTGGTTGCGGTGGCTGTTTCTGTCTGACCTGCTTTAGAAAAGGGTCCTGTGAGCTCTCATTAGGAGTGAAAATGACTGGGTGCCAAGGAAGCCCAGAGCGAGCCCTCCCTGAGCTTGACTTTGAGTGTTCATGTCATTATTTTCTGTGCCATTTTCCTTCTGCTACAAATGCATTTTCAGCAACAGAGTGATTTCTCGTTCTTCTTTGATCCTCAGCCCCAGAGTCTTCTGTGCCCAAATCCTGCCCCTGGCAGAGTCTCTTTCCACTGTCTCACTGCTCCACACAGCACCCACCCAAACCTAACCCACCACCCACCGCCTGTGCCAGCCTCTTCACCCCCAACCCTCAGGACAGTACTTTCAATTTCTTGGCCAGGCTGGACCATCCACTGTGGGATAAGCTCTCCTCTAGGGTTTAGAAAACCCCAAAATCTCAGACAGGGAATCTCTGCCCAGTTACCACTCTAATTCCCATTCTTGATAGTTCATAATGTGTTCCTTTGTTTTCTCCTAGCTCCTCCTGATTGTTGGTTGGAATATTTTCACAACTTCCCTTCTCTGACCATTTCATTTCCTTCAGCCTACCTGCTCTCCTACATCCTGGGCTTTACACCAGCGTGCCTCTCCTTGCTTAGCACTGTCCAGAGACTCAGGGCCAGAGGCCTCCTCTGAACCTTGACCTTCTGGGTGCCCATCTTGGCTGCTTCCTGAGTCAGCGAGGTTTCTCTGCCATGTTCCCCAAGGCCGCTCATGGCCAGACACTCTTCACTGCTACTGAGGTTGACTCCTGAACGCCTTTGCTTTGCCTCTGATCCTCTTTGGTTTCACTCCCTAAAATTCAGTAACAAAGAGATTCCCAGAACTGAGTCTGAAAATGCTGGAGGATCACTCTGTTGTTTAGTTTGGTTTCTTAATTAGATTCCCCAAGTCGGTTTCCAAAACAAACAGTTCCTCATCTGCAGTAGAAAGATTTTTCTTTAAAATATAAACACTGCAATTTGGGTGGAGAGGAAGAGTCACAAGGGTTGCAGGTGTTTGAATGTCCTAGTCAAGAAAGCTGTGAAGTTCAGGTGCAGTTAAGACTGATCATCAAAGACACTAAGGAGATGACTGCAAAAGTCAGATAATTCTTCAGGTGCTATAATAGTTTATCCAAAGTAAAACTTATAGAAGGACTCTAATGAAAGCTTATAGATTATAAGGATAATTCATGTAACTATTATTCCTCTCTACCACATTATAATATTTATATACCCATGCCATCGCTTAGTCATGTCCGACTCTTTGTGACCCTGTGGAATGTAGCCTACCAGGCTTCTCTGTCCATGGGATTTTCCAGGCAAGTGTACTGGAGTGGGTTGCCATTTCCTTCTCCAGGGGATGTTCCCAACCCAGGGATCGAACCTGGGCCTCCCACATTGCAGGCAGACGCTTTACCCTCTAAGCCAACAGGGAAGCCTATATAGGAAGCCTAGATACCCATACCTTTATCAAATACTTTGTCTTCATCCTAACCTCTGAAAATCCTTTTAGAAAACACACAGTCACATATTTTTAAATCTACTTCAGACGTTTTAATCCACTGTATTATTACACGAAGTTTTAAACACATATATCCACTCTTCATTTTTAATAGCCACCCCACAGTTATCCTGTGACTTACTGGTTCTTTAACAAACATGTTTACACACTTGACTCTCATACTCAAAACCAATGAGTACATACTTATTGGATGGTATTTAAATTACACCATATACAGA
>SJYC01018764.1:0-14964 GCA_006408675.1 Madoqua kirkii | reverse complement strand
ATCCGGTCCCATCACTTCATGGCAAATAGATGGGGAAACAGTGGAAACAGTGTCAGACTTTATTTTGGGGGGTCACAAAAATCACTGCAGATGGTGACTGCAGCCATGAAATTAAAAGATGCTTACTCCTTGGAAGGAAAGTTATAACCAACCTAGACAGTAAAAAAGCAGAGACATTACTTTGCCAACAAAGGTATGTCTAGTCAAGGCTATGGTTTTTCCACTGGTCATGTATGGATGTGAGAGCTGGACTGTGAAGAAGGCTGAGCACCGAAGAACTGATGCTTTTGAACTGTGGTGTTGGAGAAGACTCTCGAGAGTCCCTTGGACTGCAAGGAGATCCAACCAGTGCATTCTGAAGGAGATCAGCCCTGGGATTTCTTTGGAAGGAATGATGCTAAAGCTGAAACTCCAGTACTTTGGCCACCTCATGCAAAGAGTTGACTCATTGGAAAAGACTTTGATGCTGGGAGGGATTGGGGGCAGGAGGAGAAGAGGATGACAGAGGATGAGATGGCTGGATGGCATCACTGACTCGATGTACATGAGTCTGAGTGACCTCCAGGAGTTGATGATGGACAGGGAGGCCTGGCATGCTGTGATGCATGGGGTCACAAAGAGTCGGACATGACTGAGTGACTGAACTGAACTGAAAGTAATTATTAAAGAATTATTAAATTATTAAGAATTATTGAAGGATATATTATATTCAATATAATTCAAAACGGTATATGAAATTCATCTTTCAAGACCTGTAGTGAAAAGACTTTGGGACTCTTTTTTTCTGTTAGGAGTAATAACTCTTTTGCCTCAGAGTAAAAATAAACAGAAAAATAAATTGACCAAAGTCTCCTCTTCATTAGGAATAAATGACCTAGTCATTTGGATTTGGGCTTTGTTTTAACAACAACAACAACAAAACTGATAATGAAAAAACTGGATGCTGGAGACCAAGACACACAAAATGCTTGTATTCAGTGAAACGTTATGGCAGGTGGGAGATTTGGAAGTGTGTATGATTTACGTAAGCCTTGAGAATGGATCTTTAACTATCAGGAAGAACTTGACACCCCTTCCCATTTGACTCCTGTAGCCCAAAGGAGTTGTTTAATTTCACAAGTGTGTTTGGTTCTTCTGATTTTAATTTGCTATTGTTTCTAACCCTAACAGATTCTAGTTTAAGATGAATTAAAGAGGCTCTGGTGTACAGTGTTGATATTCCCCTCCATCTGTCCCAAGATGTCTTGCATTCTTTCTGCCTGGCCTCCAATCTCACCCTGGATTCTCTATTCTTCCTTCCATCCATTAATCAGTCTGGGACCAACAGATTCACCTTCACTCCTGACACGCTTGGTCACTTTTTAACCCTCCTTTTTTGGAGAAGGAAATGGCAACCCACTCCAATACTCTTGCCTGGAGAATCCCATGGAGGGAGGAGCCTTGTAGGCTACAGTCTATGGAGTCGCAAAGAATCAGACATGACTGAGCAACTTCACACCTTGTGTGTTTTAGACCCTTTTTAGGCCTTTATATTGGTTACTTTGGGGTTAATTATGAGCTTTATAACTATAACCTAGACAGCATATTAAAAAGCAGAGACATTACTTTGTCAACAAAGGTCCATCTAGTTAAAGCTATGGTTTTTTTCTAGTAGTATGGATGGATGTGAGAGCTGGACAATAAAGAAAGCTGAGCACCGAAGAACTGATGCTTTTGAACTGTGGTGCTGGAGAAGGCTCCTGAGAGCCCCTTGGCCAGGTCTCAAACCAGTCCATCCTAAAGGAAATCAATCATGAATACTCATTGGAAGGACTGATTCTGAAGCTGAAGCTCCAATTCTTTGGCCACCTGATGCGAAGAGCTGACTCACTGGAAAAGACCCTGATGCTGGTAAAGATTGAAGGCAGGAGGAGAAGGGGATGACAGAGGTTGAGATGGCTGGATGATATCACTGACTCAATGGGCATGAGTTTAAGTTCTGGGAGATGGTAAAGGACAGGGAGGCCTGGCATGCTGTAGCCCATGGGGTCGCAAAGAGTTGGACGTGACTGAGTGACTGAACAACAACTAGATCATGGTTGTAGTCCTCGGAGTCTTGCGGCTTTCATTCAATATTAGACTTTTAAGACTCATGCATGTACTTGCATTAGCAGTTGCTCATTGCTTTTCAATATTCTCTAATAATCTATTGCATAAATGTATCACAGTTTATTTATTCACTGTCTTGTCAAGACAGCTTTCTGCCCCCTCCCTCAGGTTTTTACCATGAGGAACAACACTGTATGAACATTTTTGTACAGATTTCCTATCACACATATGCATTGAATATTTTTCCTCTAACTTATAGGAGTGGAATTACTATGACTTAGAGAATATTTGTGGTCAAATTTGTAAAACAACGTCACACTGCTTTCTAGGGTTTCTGTGCAAACTTACACTTCTCTTCATAACATGTAAGAGGTGTCCTTGTGTTGTCCCACAGTCCCACCTAATTGTCTTTGTAAAATTTACTAATTCTTACCCATCTAGAAGAAAAATGGTAATTTTTGTGAACTTAACTTGCATTTCCCTGAGTATTAGTGAGATCGACTGTATTTTCTTCTGTTTTTAGCCATCCATGCTGCCTCTTCTGTCAAACAGCTCTTCACATCTTGTACCCGTTTTATTATTGAGTTGACTGTCATTTTCTTACTGATTTATAGAAGCGCTTTACATAATAATTTTTGGTTGACTATATAACCTGCAAGTTTCTCCTAGTTTGCTGATTGCTTTTCACATTCTTTGTTGTATTTTTGATAATTATAGTTTTTAATTTAATGTAGTTGAATTTAATCCTTAATTTACTTCACAATTATGGCTTTTAGTCTTTAAAAATTTATTCCTACATTGAGGTAAGAAAATATTCTTTTGCTTCTTTTTAGAGCTAAAGATACAGCTTTGCAAACTTAATTATGTATCTGGAGTTGGTTTTTGTGTATGAATGAGGCACAAATCAAATCCAAGTTTTCCATGTGAATAAATAATTGGGCAATTCCATTTAAATACAGTTATTCTATTCCAAGTGCTGGCAAGACTGCTTCTGTCATGCACTGTTTTTCGTCTCCATATGGATCTTTCTGAGCCTCTGCTCTATTTATTCACACCCTGAGCCCATTTCACACTTTCTCAGTTGTAGTATAATAAATCTTGCAGTATTATCTGCTATATTATCTGGCAGCTCTCTTTCCTCAGCTTGAGGGTTACAAGTCTTATTTTCCCTTCAACTGCTCCATTCTAACTCAGCTTCACATTACTCACCCCTGCACTCCCCACCCAGCACTTCTCCTCCTGCCACATCTGCGGCTTGGCCAGAAAGCTGATGGACGAACTGGCCACGCAACTGGCCAGACCAGAAGCCTGGGTGAGATGTGTATAAGAGGCAGGGGTTAGGGCTTTGTGAAATAGAATATCAAGCAAGGAGGTCTAGTCTCATGCTTTTTCACAGGTTATTGGCCAACAGAATTGAAACTGTGAACATAAAGAAAATTTCCCTGGAGAGTGAAATTCTTTGTACAGATGACAAAATAATTAGACCAGCAGTGCCATTAGCTAAACTTTATGGAAACTCACCAAAGAGAAAAATACATTAAAGTACAATTTTTTTACTCTGTTACTCAGCCCACTCGATGATTCATCAGATCTTGTAGACCCTCACTCATATCACACCTGGTAGTCTCTTAGTCTGGAAAGGGACAGTTAGGACCTTATGAGCAACATTAAAAAGACTGTTTGAAGGAAGATAAGTACAGTTTGAATATCAAGACTGTTTGACAAGGTCCAAACAGAGGACAGAACTGAGATCATGGAAAGTAATCAGTAAGGTTTTAGGTGCCCCTGTGTTCAGAGTAGAGAATCAAACCACAGGATTCACTGACCCAATCGTAGAGAAAATCAATGTAACAGGATTAGAAAATCCAGATACTGGGGATACCAGCTCAGACAGAACCAAATTCTGCTGTAAGGAATGGAGAGCAAAGAAGGCAAGTCAGTCAAGGGGGAGACTTGGTTATTGGGAGAAATTGGTCCTGAAATCCAGTGCTTTAAGGTCAGATAAGTGGGGCCTCCAAATTAAACCACTTTGCTTAGTCCCTGAGGTCTATCTTTTCTTCTTATCTGGAGACTTCAGAATCTGTGGCAAGACAGCTTTGACAGAATAAAATATAAAAGAAACTCAGTGATCTCACTGGATAACAAAGGCAGGAATTAAAATTTACTGACTGCTATGTGCCAGGCATTTTTTGGCACCGTCCTAAGTCATTCCCTCGTATGATGCCATTAAACTTCATAAACACAGTAAACAATGTAATGTAAGCATCACTGTTATTCTCAGAGGAGGAAACTGAGGCTTAGGAAGGTAATGTTCTCAAACTAAACTAAAGGGTTAGCCCCAGCAGTCTGGCTCAAAACCTGCTGCAATTACCGTCTATGAAAAGTGTGCCTTGTCATAGACAACAGACTGGTGGACACAGCAGGGGAAGGAGGGGGTGAGACGAACAGAGAGTAGCACTGATGTACGCCCACTGTCGTGTTTAAGACAGATGGCTAGTGGGAGCTGCTGGAGAACACAGGGAGCTTGGCCCATGCTCTGTGATGGCCTAAGGGAAGGCTGGGGGGTGGGGGGTCAGGAAGGTTCTAGAGACAAAGCATACACGTATACTTCTGGCTGACTCCCGCTGCTGTACAGCAGAAACCAACACAGCACTATAAAGCAATTATCCTCCAATTAAACATAATTTTTTTTCTTTAAAAAGTGTGCCTTTTAACTATAGCGATGGATGTTATTCATGCCGCCATTTAGCATGTGGAAAAATAATCCAAGAAGATTAAGAAATTTGTATGTTATCGTTGACTCATTGGAAAAAGACCCTGATGCTGGGAGGGATTGGGGGCAGGAGGAGAAGGGGACGACAGAGGATGAGATGGCTGGATGGCATCTGCGACTCGATGGACGTTGAGTTTGAGTGAACTCTGGGAGATGGTGATGGACAGGGAGGCCTGGCGTGCTGTGATTCATGGGGTCGCAGAGTCGGACACGGCTGAGCGACTGAACTGAACTGCTTAAACTAGCAGTTCTAGAACTCAGATTTCCCAGTCATGTGTTTGTAATCTTAAAGCCTCATTCTTCCACTTATGAATAAAGACTATATCTTATCTGAGAGAAAACCGAAACTCTCAAGAGTCTAGGTGCCATCTTTCTTAGAGGCAGCAGCAGAAACAAAAGAAAACCGCCTTCTAGCCGTGCGATGCCACACCTCACAGTAAGGCTGGCTTTGTCTTTACGAAACACAGTTATTTATTAGGATCACCCTAGGTACATCCAGACTCAAGCAGAAATAAGATTAGAGCTCAGACGTATGTTCCACTTACCAGAAAATCTAATTCACAATTTTGATATACCCAACAGATATGCCCATTAACAAATCTTCATGCTGGGGATGGAAGAAGGGAGGGTGACTAAAACAAAGGTGCTGAAATACAGAGCGGCTACTACATGTTGCAGGGCCAAGATATGCAGGCTTGGAACTGAGCCATTGTAAAGAACAATGGACCACAGGCTCCCTGGTGGCTCAGACAGTATAGAGTCCACTTGCAATGTTGGAGACCCAGATTCGAGCCCTGGGTCAGGAAGATCCCTTAGAGAAGAGAATGGCTGGAGAATTCCATGTACAGTCCATGGGTCGCAAAGAGTCAGACACGACTGAGAGACTAATACTTCCAACCCTTCACATAATGGACAGCAATTAACATGATGAAGCACAAACTCAGTGAGACTGCAAAGTCCTGGAGTACCTGGTCTGGTGATTTAGCTCAAAAATTCTGTGTCCTCTGACATTTCTGTCCTATAACAAGATACTCCCCTGTGCCCCCTTGACCCCAGGTTCAGTTACGCTTGCCTCTAGCTTTCCCAAGCTGCTCTCAGTCTTCCCTGCTTTGTGTCTGATCCTTGCTCTTGCCTTCCTCATGGGACTTAACATATTTCCTTGGCTTCCTGCTTCAGTCCTGTGGGAGTCAGACGTTCAGAACCCAAGTGACACCATCCAGGGACACCTTCACTCAAGTCTTGGGCTCACTAGAGGCCAAAACAGTATCCACAGATGCTGAAAAAAGGACTGAAATCAACACTCTTATATCTCAGCAGTAGGTTAAGAGGTTTCTGGTTTTGCAAGAATTCAGAGTATATCACTCATGCCATTTAGCAAAAATTACTCTTTTGGCTCAGACAAAGTGTCTGCCTGCAATGCAAGAGACGTGGGTTAGATCCCTGGATTGGGAGGATCCTCTAGAGGATAAAATGGCAACCCACTCCAGTACTTTTGCCTGGAAAATCCCATGGATGGAGGAGTCTGGAAGGCTACAATCCATGGGGTCACAAAGAGTCTGACACAACTTCACTTTCACTTTCTGCTGAAATAGTCCAGTAAAATAATCTTAGTTCTCACAAATATCTCACACAAATGTCCCAGAAGAAGACAGATAGGAAAGACTTATATGTAATAAAACATGTGTATAGACACAGGTGAATTTGGCCTTGGAATGCGGAATGAAGCAGGGCAAAGACTAATAGAGTTTTGCCAAGAAAATGCACTGGTCATAGCAAATATGCTCTTCCAACAACACAAGAGAAGACTCTACACATGGACACACCAGATGGTCAATACCAAAATCAGACTGATTATATTCTTTGCAGCCAAAGATAGAGAAGCTCTATACAGTCAACAAAAACAAGACCAGGAGCTGACTATAGCTCAGATCATGAACTCCTTATTACCAAATTCAGACTTAAACTGAAGAAAGTAGGGAAAACCACTAGACCATTCAGGTATGACCTAAATCAAATCCCTTATGATTATACAGTGGAAGTGAGAAATAGATTTAAGGGCCTAGATCTGATAGATAGAGTCCCTGATGAACTATGGAATGAGGTTCATGTGACACTGTACAGGAGACAAAAATGACTGTCTGGAGAGGCCTTACAAATAGCTATGAAAAGAAGAGAAGCAAAAAGCAAAGGAGAAAAGGAAAGATATAAGCATCTGAATGCAGAGTTCCAAAGAATAGCAAGAAGACATAAGAAAGCCTTGCTCAGCAATCAATGCAAAGAAAGAGAGGAAAAGAACAGAATGGGAAAGACTAGAGATCTCTTCAAGAAAAGCAGAGATACCAAGGGAACATTTCATGCAAAGATGGGCTCAATAAATGACAGAAATGGTATGGACCTAACAGAAGCAGAGGTGGCAAGAATACACAGAAAAACTGTACAAAAAAGATCTTCATGACCCAGATAACCACGATGGTGTGATCACTCACCTAGAGCCAGACATCCTGGAATGTGAAGTCAAGTGGGCCTTAGAAAGCATCACTACGAACAAAGCTAGTGGAGGTGATAGCATTCTAGTTGAGGTGTTTCAAATCCTGAAAGATGATGTTGTGAAAGTGTTGCACTCAATATGCCAGCAAATTTGGAAAACTCAGCAGTGGCCACAGGACTGGGAAAGTCAGTTTCCATTCCAATCCCAAAGAAAGGTAATGCCAAAGAATACTCATACTACTGCACAATTGCACTCATCTCACATGCTAGTAAAGTCATGCTCAAAATTCTCCAAGCCAGGCTTCAACAGTATGTGAATCGTGAACTTCCAGATGTTCAAGCTGGTTTTAGAAAAGGCAGAGGAATCAGAGATCAAATTGCCAACATCTGCTGGATCATGGAAAAAGCAAGAGAGTTCCAGAAAAACATCTATTTCTGCTTGATTGACTATGCCAAAGCCTTTGACTGTGTGAATCACAATAAACTGTGGAAAATTCTGAAAGAGATGGGAATACCAGACCACACCAACCCATTGGAAGTATAGGTCAGAAAAGAACAGTAGTTAAACCAGGTTTTTACTCCCTGGCTCTGCTAAGATGTCTGATAAAGGCTTCTCTCTCTACAATTACTTTCTCCAACTTTCCTAGTTTCCCTGCCTTTAACTCTTCAGGCTAAAGTATCTCAAATTTGGGATTACTGACATTTTGAGACAGATAATTCCTGGCTTTGTAAGGAGATTACCTGGCCTTTTCACAGTAAATACCAACTGCAATCCCAAAGTTGAACAATAAAATGTATATCCAGATACTACAGGTCTCCCGATGGCAAAATCTTCCCCTTTTGAGAACTACTGCTTTAGACCTCAGGCTGTGCAGTAATCAATCAGGATCCCTGAGAGAAACAGGAGCAGAAGGAGATAGAAAGGTAGATAGAAAGATACATAGAACTAAGTAGATAGAGATATATACCTGGATATATATTAGTTTTCTAGCTGTGTAAAATATATTGTAAGAATTGGCTTACATAATTTGGAGGCTAACTAATCTCATTAGCTGCCATCTACAAACTGGAGAACTGGAGAAACCAGGGCTGTAATTAGTACAAGTTTAAAGGTCTAAAAACCAAGGTAGCTATCATGTAAGTCCCAAGGCTTTTGAACCAGGAACACTGACATCTGAGAGCCAAAGATGGACATCTCAGCTTAAGCAGGAAGAAAATCAGCCATTCTTCCACATTTTTTTCTATTCAGCCCTCAACCAGTTGGATGATGCCTACATGTATGGGTGACAGTGAACTTTACAGAAATGCCAATCTCTTTCATAAATTCTCCCATGGACATGCCCAGAAATGATGTTTTACCAACTGTCTGTGCATCCCCAAATTGACCCATTCAGGTGGCCCAGACAAGATGGTAATGGCTCTTTGATATTAACATTAGCATTTCAATTGTTTTTACTGTTTTTATCTTAAGCTTCCTTCACAGCTCTGCACCTTGTTTCTTTTATTTATTTATTCATTCATTCATTCATTCATTCATTTATTTATTTTTCTTAAACTCTCTGCAAATTTTGCATTTGAATGTGTGTTTCTTTTCTGAAGGGTCCATGCGTGTGTGAGTGCTCACTCAGTTGTATCTGATTCTTTGCAACCCCGTGGACTGCAGCCCACCAGGCTCCTCTGTCCATGGAATTTTTCTGACAAGAACACTGGACTGGGTTGTCATTTCCTCCTCCAAGGGTTTTCTTGACCCAGGGATCAAATTGAATTCTTTAACACTATGCCACCTGGGACATGCTAATACAATAATTGATACCAGGATTGTCTTTAAGAAACATAAACTTAAAGTGGGATTTAACATTTGGGGTTCACATAGAAAATCTCCTTGCTGGCTATGAATGAAACACTGGTAATTTGTGTGATTTAGTAGAAGTTCTCAAACCTGCTCTCTGGGTGTTACAGGATAAAATGCAGATGGAAGTCAGGACATTGATGGACAAAATGGAACTGGCACCTCGTTACCTGAGTAAAATGGATATTAGAACAGCTGGTTTCAGCTGGCTTCCTGCAAATATCTTAGAAATAAAAGGAAAAATGGAATGCTAAAATATACATGTCAAAGCCTAAAAGGGAATTCAAAAAGCCCCTATTTTGAGGCATTTTGAAAGAGCATTTTTATTGATTTTATTAAAAACCAAGTAAATGACTGATGACAAAGCCTAAAATCTGATTTTGAGAATTCCAGAATTAGATTCCAGCCTTGCCATGTGACATGACCACAGTCATGGAGGGGAAAAATGAAACTCTCAGATGGAAGGAATGTGATTGACACATGTCAATATAATTAAGAAATTTCAATCAAATTTTACTGCCCTCTCTATGGGTAGAGGAAACCATCTTCTATATATCATTTTAGTTCCATGTTTCTCTGATATTAATTAAAAACAAGCAAATGTATTAATTATTTGAAACTCATAACTAAAAACCTCTCAATGGTTAAAGTAGATACCTTCACAAGCTAATAAATTTCTTCAAAACTCAACTTCATTATCCTTCAGAAAACTCTCTAGCTTGCTCCAGGTGAGGGTAGTCTGTGTATCAAATAGCTTCATATGTTCTTATGCAGCCTCCTGTGTTTGTATGTTTATGCAGATAACATTACAGGACATTTAGTAACAATAAGAAAACTCTACAGTATGTACGTTCATATGATAGTAGATCCTAATGGCATATACTCATAGTATATCAAATATAATGCTTTATTGGGCTAAATTTACCAATTTGGAAAGGATTCTTCAGGATTAGGGATTTCTAATTTTTTTAAGCGTGTAATTTATGCACATATATATATATATATATATACACAGATACACACACATATATATATGCACAGACACACACACTTTGATTTATCTATTTATTTTAAGTTCTCTTTTTTTTATATAAAGACAAATGTCATCAATAAACCCCTGTATACACGTCTGCACCTGAGCAGAAATGTAGGATAACCTCTATGATGCTAACATAGGATTAAAGATTTAATATTTTGGTTTGGAAGCGCCTAGGAGTTTTGTTAGCAGTCTTCTAGGTGGTTAATAAAAATTGGCTCATAGGGGTCTAGAGTCATTGAAGCTGAAGTTATGGAAGTACTTCGGTGTGAAGGATGGACTCTGAAAGTGGTCTTGTGATCACTGACTCCACTGTTCATGCCCTTCTATGATCTCCACTCCTTGAGTGTAGGTAAAACCTGTGACAGATTTCTAACCAGTTTGCTGTTTTGCAGTTGCTCAGTCATGTCTGACTCTTTGCTACCCCATGCTCAGCAGCACACCAGGCTTCCCTGTCCATCACCAACTCCTGGAGCTTGCTCAAACTCATGTCCCTCTCCTCCTGGTTTCTATCTTCCCCCAAATCAGGGTCTTTTCTAATGAATGTTTGCCACATTCTAATAGAATAACAAAAGCAACCGGATGTGCAGAAGTATTGGTCTGAGATTCATTATGTTATATGCAAGTTTAATGTCCATATTGCTGAAGTGTCTTGCTCTCTTACTCCTGTTGGTTTTGAGTAAGCAAATTATTTAGGAGAACCCCATATGGCAAATAAATGCGCACAGTCTCTAGGAGCTGAGGGCAGCCTCTGACCAGCAGGAAGCAGGGACTGAATCTCTCAATCCTACAACTGAAAGTTACTGAAATCTGCCAACTTCAGTGACCTTCACAGTTGACTCTTTCTCAGTGTAGCCTCAGTTGACATTGCAACCCTAACTATAAACTTGTGAAATCCTCAGCAGGGGAACAAATTAATCCATGGCAAGATCATTGTCCCACATAAACTGTGAAATAATGAATTTTATTGCATCAAACCTCTAAGTTTGGTTCAATATTGTTACATGGAGTAGAAAATGAATATACCTGATACTCTGTGTAAAAAATAAGTCTGAATGTTCAGGGAGATAAAAGTCTAAAAATGAATCTACTATAAGCAAATAGATTTCTCAGCTATCCTCTTACCACAATGAGTGGGTTTCTTAGACACTGTTTTGACCAAGACATTGAAAATTAATTAGTCATGTGAACACTGGTACCTTTCAAAAACTCAAAAAGGTGATTCATTTCTTACATGATATTATACATGTTTCAATGCCATTCTCCCAAATGCTTGGGGCTGGTGCACTGGGATGACCCAGAGAGACAGTATAGGGAAGGAGGTGGGAGGGGGGTTCAGGATTGAGAACTCATGTACACCCATGGCAAATTCATGTTGATGTATGAACCAATACAGTATTGTAAAGTAAAATAAAAATAAGAAATCTCAGAAGGAGTCATACTTTTATAGCAGAGAAGATGACAAGGATGCTGATGCTACAATGGAATTATTTTCTGATTTCAATGTGAAAGAATTGGATTTTTAAGTTGTAATGGAAACTTACTTGTTAGAGATAAGGCAGGCATTCTTATCATCTTTATTATCGCTTCCAGTTGGTGAGACAGCCATTCACCCAGGCTCGTAAACAAAAAGGACAATTGGCAAGTATTTTCCTTACCAAAGCTCTCAATTCATTCACATTTTCCAAGTGTCTTCTATATTCCATAAAATTATTGCCCCATGTGACTGACTTTTGCTCATCAATTTGTTAAACCGAATGATATTTCCCACAATTATCTTTATTGAATGTTTACAGGTAAGTTTTTCCCACAAGAGAAATTTCTGTGAGATTTGGGAAGCAGAAATGGAAAACATCCTGTTTTATACTCTGAAGGTCAGTGTTGTGCCAAGTGCTTTTGCCTTAAACATTAAAACTGCTCTGCTGGCTCTCCTGTTGGTGCTGGGGCAGCAGCTGGTAGGCAGCTTCTCCAGAATGGCCTAATCCACATCAGCTCCTCTGAGTCCTGAGCCAGGCATGTGTGAAGCTCCATAATAAAGGGCACCAGCTTATCCCCTGCAGTGGACAGGAGTCTGGGCAATGCATTGGTTGCTCACTTGCCTAAAAGGAGAGGTGGCCAGAGGTATGGATCTAGAGGTCTGGCCAGAACTCAGAAGAAACTTGGTAACAAGGTCTAGTGAAATAGTTTGTGTTTAGGCCATTTGGAATAGAGAATATAAATATATTTGCATTCTATTTAAATGCTCAAAAAGGATTAACAGTTAAACACGTTACATCACCCTGCACATGAAAGTCAGATTTTTGCCAGCTATTCCTTTCTTGTCTAAAGGGCTCATGTACAAAACAGTCATGGCGGCAGGGATGTATATTATGTAAGGACTAAGCAAAATGACTTAAAATCACCGAGACTTGCCCACAATCACTGCTCTGTGTTCAACCTGCCAGTATAAGAAAACAACATTGGGCTTCCCTGGAGGCTCAGAGGTTAAAGCGTTGCTTGCAATGCAGAAGACCTGGATTTGATCCCTGGGTCAGGAAGTTCCCCTGGAAAAGGAACAGGCAACCCACTCCAGTATTCATGCCTGGAGAATCCCATGGATGGAGGAGCCTGGTGGGCTATAGTCCATGGAGTCGCAAAGAGTCGGACACGACGGAGAGACTTCACTTTTACTTTCACTATTACATGGTATAGCTGGCCAACTTCCTAATGGCATCTTAATCATAGTAAACCAGTTCATGAAATAGACATGACATAGCATTGTTCTTCCTGGAATAGATACTTACTTCCCTGCATTGGGAAAATCCTCTAGAGGAGGGCATGACTACTCACTCCAGTATTTTGCCTGGAGAATCCCATAGAGAGAGGAGTCTCGCAGGGTACAGTCCTTTAGGTCACAAAGAGTTGGACTTAACTGAGCAAGTATGCATGCACACACACTGGCTATAAATTTGCCTTCTCTGACCCAGTCCTTCTGTTGAAACCAAAATCTGTGGACTTAGAAAACAAAAAACTGTCTTGATATTGCACACATAACTTCTGACTAAAACGCCAGCTTCCCAGCATGTGAAGAATGGCAGTGTAACTGATAATTATGGAATGTATTGATTTTATTATGTTCCCATGACCATATAGTAGCTGTCTTGGTAAAATAGTAGAACAGCTTTTCTAATATTATGCTTCAGCTGAGTGGCAAAACCTGGCTGACACAAGATAATATCCTCTAGAATGTATCAATATTTGCAAAGTCTTCCTTAGAGGGAGAGTTTGATGTCCTTCAATCAATGAGTAGAACTTGTGATATATCTTCTGACTACTCTCTTTATTGATGTCCTCATCTCAAGTCTGCTGGTGTAAAGATCTTAGTTTCCAAAAGGAAAATGATTCCATCCAGGTATCCAGGAAGTTTCTTTAAACTTGAAGACAAGACATCATCTGGCGAATTTGGCCTTCCCTTAACAGGGAATCAGTAGACAAAATGTCAACTGCTATACAGGAGAGTGATTTACTATAACTAGAGGAAAACTGGGTTGCTACCACATGTAAGATGTGAGAAGTATGGAGTAGTAAGAGAAGAATGTCATAAATATCAACTATGAACAGGTACCTAAGTGTGGAAATGAGGACTGTAATTGTTATGAATTCTTATTGTAATTTGAATATATTTATATACACTCTAACCACCACCACCCTCTTTCTCTTTTTTTCCATGACCAGCTAATTTACAACTGTAAATGTTAGGAAATTTTATATAACACATTTAAATTATACGCTGTTAAAAGGGAAAATGTGTAAATCAGAGAAGTGAACATCAGAATATCATCTAAAGAGAAGAGTGAGAATTTATATTTTAGTGAGGAGTGTGTTGCTGCATTATGGTTATGTACAAGCAAGCTGTGTCATGCTAAGCTGAAGTATAATTCTTTTTTTTAAATTTGAACATTAAATTATAGGTAAAAATGCTGAGTATTGGTGCAACCCTTATATGTATGGGCTTTGTACTTTGTCAAGTTAGCTAAGCTAACACATTTTCCAGAATCCTCCCCTTACAGGGCTCAGTATTAGAACTGACCAAAAAGAAGTCTGCATGAGATTTATTATGTGGATGTAATGTAGCAGTAGGTTTGCATTCTAAACATTGGTGAAAACCAAACCCTACATCACTTTTTTCATGCATTTTCACTCATCTTCTGGCTAAATTTTGTTGTGGTTGGCTGTCATATTCACAAATCCATAGATCCTACCAGATCTCCTTCTTTGGCTTCTCCAATATCCTGGGCCAAACACTGGACAAAACAGTGCTGAAGACTAATAGTTTATGGGTCACTTGCTGGACTGAGAGAAGCACAATCTGGAATCAAGACTACTGGGAGAAATATCAATAACCTCAGATAGGCAGATGACACCACCCTTATGGCAGAAAGTGAAGAGGAACTAAAAAGCCTCTTGATGAAAGTGAAAGAGGAGAGTGAAAAAGTTGGCTTAAAACTCAACATTCAGAAAATGAAGATCATGGCATTCGGTCCCATCACTTCATGGGAAATAGGTGAGGAAACAGTGGAAACAGTGTCAGACTTTATTTTTCGGGGGCTTCAAAATCACTGCAGATGGTGACTGCAGCCATGACATGAAAAGATGCTTACTCCTTGGAAGAAAAGTTATGACCAGCCTAGATAGCATATTCAAAAGCAGAGACATTACTTTGCCAACAAAGGTCCATCTAGTCAAGGCTAT
>SJYC01018761.1:0-30249 GCA_006408675.1 Madoqua kirkii | reverse complement strand
CCGTATGCAGGTCAGGAAGCAACAGTTAGAACTGGACATGAAACAACAGACTGGTTCCAAATAGGAAAAGGAGTATGTCAACGCTATATATTGTCACCTTGCTTATTTAACTTATATGCAGAGTACATCATGAGAAACGCTGGGCTGGATGCAGCATGAGGTGGAATCAAGATTGCCAGGAGAAATATCAAAAACCTCAGATATGCAGATGACACCACTCTAATGGCAGAAAATAAAGAGGAGCTAAAAAGCCTCTTGATGAAGTAAAAGAGGACAGTGAAAAAGTTGGCTTAAAGCACAACATTCTGAAAACTAAGATCATGGCAACTTGTCTCATCACCTCATGGGAAATAGATGTGGAAACAGTGGCAGACCTTGTTTTTTGGGGCTCCAAAGTTACTGCAGATGGTGACTGCAGCCATGAAATTAAAAGATACTTACTCCTTGGAAGGAAAGTTATGACCAACATAGACAGCTTATTAAAACGCAGAGACACTACTTTGCCAACAAAGGTCCATCTAGTCAAGGCTATGATTTTTCCAGTGGTCATGTATGGATGTGAGAGTTGGACCATAAAGAAAGCTGAGCACTGAAGAATTGATGCTTTTGAACTGTGATGTTGGAGAAGACTCTTGAGAGTCCCTTGGACTGCAAGGAGATACAACCAGTCCATCCTAAAGGAAATCAGTCCTGGGTGTTCATTGGAAGGACTGATGTTGAAGGTGAAACTCCAATACTTTGGCCTCCTGATGCAAAGAGCTGACTCATTGGAAAAGACCCTTATGCTGGGAGGGATTGGAGGCAGGAGGAGAAGGGGACGACAGAGGATGAGATGGCTGGATGGCATCACTGACTCAATGGACATGAGTTTGGGTAAAGTCCAAGAGTTGGTGATGGACAGGGAGGCCTGGCGTGCTGCAGTACATCAGGTCACAGAGTCAGATACGACTGAGCAACTGAACTGAATATTCAACTGTGAATATGTGTGTGCATATATGCATGTATGTATATATATATATATCTCATGTCTTTGTCTATTCCTCCACTCATCACTAGGCACTCGGGCTGTCTCCATGTCTTGGCTATTGCAAATAGGGCTGTGGTGAACACAGTGACGCACATGCCTTTTTGAATCAGTGTTTTATTTTTCTTCAAATAAATACCCAGAAACGGAATAGCTGGCTCATATGGTCATGTCTAAAAAGGGGCTAATATGCAAAATAGACAAAGAACTCACCCAATTCAGCATCAGAAAAACAGACCACCCAATTTAAAAATGAGCAGAGGTCCTAGTAGACACTTTTCCAAGGAAGACACAGAATGGCCAACAAGCACGGGAAAAGAAGCTCATCCTCACTAATCATCAGGGAAATGCAGATCCAAACCACAATGAAATATCACCTCACACCCGTCACAATGGCTCAATTAAAAGGGTAACAACAAGTACTGAGGAACATGCGGAAAAAAGGGAGCCCTCCTACACTGTTGGTGAGACTGTAAATTGGTACAGCCACTATGGAAAACAGTATGGAGAGTCCTCAAACAATTAAGAATATAACCTTTAAGTGCAACATAATCTTTAAATGTAATAAATTTCTGAATTTTGCATTTTTTTTACTGAAGTTTAACCGACTTACAATTTTATATTGGTTTTAGTTGTACAACAACATCATGATTCAGTATTTTCATACATTATGAAATGACCACCATCTAGTTACCATTTGTCCTCATACAAAGTTACTACAATGTTATTGACTATATTCTCCTCATGTTGTATATTACATCCCCATGGTGTATTTATAGCTGGAAGTTTGTACCTGTTAATCTGCTCCTCTTATTTGTTTTCATCCAAGTTTGTGTAACTAAGAAGGAAGGCAATTCCTGGTGAATCATTGGTATTTCTTTCTCCTTCATGAGTAGAGTAAAAACAGAATTTCCAGACAAGACAGATAAATTGAGTATAAGTGAATTTTGCCTTGTGACTGCCTCTGGCATCTTTCTTTAGCATCTCTCTTTGTCACAGTGGAAAGTCAGTAGCCTCATGCTGCACTGGGGTCATTCACGGTCCCCACTCTAGAGGTCACGATGGTCAAAATCTTTCCCAAGCTCTCCACAGGTTATCTGCTTTAGGTCTCGCTGCTTCAAGTCTCTAAATTAAGAAGCAAAGTAAATCTATGTTGATGAGTGCATTATCTTCTCACAAATGAACCTTCTGGAGACTCTAAATTAACAAAAGCAATGAACAATGAGGAGGAATGTCAGATACCACAGCAAGCTATGTGGAGAAGATCCTGGCTTGGCTGCATGCATGCTAAGTCACTTCAGTTGTGTCTGACTCTTTGCGACCCCAGATACTGTAGCCCAGCAGGCTCCTCTGTCCATGGGATCCTCCAGGCAAGAACACTGGACAGTAGGTCAAAGTCACGCTATAGTTCAAAGGACTGGGACGACCCTTGTTAAATCTTCCCAACTTAGGGTTTACCAAATTCAGCCTCTTTGTTATCAAGTTCTGCCTTTCTTTTTTAACTACTTTTATTCTTTGATCTAGAAATTTATTTCACCTTTCTGATGACCTCTGAATATGTGATACAATGTGAATTCTTAGAATAACAAAAGCATATAAATATTGCACAATATGGAGAAGGCAATGGCACCCCAGTCCAGTACTCTTGCCTGGAAAATCCCATGGGCGGAGGAGCCTGGTGGGCTGTAGTCCATGGGGTCGCTGAGGTTCAGACACGACTGAGCGACTTCACTTTCACTTTTCACTTTCACGCATTGGAGAAGGAAATGGCAACCCACTCTAGTGTTCTTGCCTGGAGCATCCCAGGGATGGGGGAGCCTGGTGGGCTACCATCTATGGGGTCGCACAGAGTCGGACACGACTGAAGTGACTTAGCAGCAGCAGCAGCAGCAGCACTGCACAATAAATGAATCTATCAATCCAAGTTTAATTTGAGAATTCTCTGATATTTATGAACATTTATTTGTAAATGTATATTACTCAATAAAGTAGAAAATTAACAGAATCCCAGTTTCTCTTTTACCCATGAACCAGAGACAAAATGAACCTGTGAAATAGTTAAATCTTCATTTTTTCTGATGACCATATGGTTTTGCTTTTAATTACAGACATAAGCAAAAGTTTTATAAAATAATGCAAAAAAAATGAGAACTGTGTGAGTGACTTATAAAATCACATGGTTGGGTGATGCACTAAGAAGCATTCACAGCATCCAGGGGTCCTCAGGTACCAAGAACCTGTGATCACACTGAAGATTAATTCTAGCAAAACACTGTGAGTCTATTGTGCTGGCTACGAAGTCTAGGGAAATCACACAGGCCCAGGAAAACTTATCAAAAAGAGATTCTTTCCTAATTCAGAGACTGAAAGTATCAGTCACTTAGTCTCATGTCTGACTTTTTGCGACACCATGGATTGTAGCCTAACAGGCTCCTCTGTCCTTGGGATTTCCCAGGCAAGAATACTGGACTAGGTTGTCATTCCATTCTCCAGGAGAAGATCCAAACCCAGGGACTGAACCTGGATTTGTTGCATTATAGACAGATTCTTTACTTTCTGAGCTGCCAGGGAAACCCCAACTCAGAGACTAAACAAAATTAAATTAATAATTCCTGAAAGTTAAGAATTACTGAGACAGTTTTCATTCTATGTAGATGATTCTTTTCATTATTTAATCAGCAGGTGTATTTCCCGGGCATGCTTGGCCTCTGGTGAAAATGGGATGAGCTTTGTCTCCTGTCTTGTGCTTTGCTTCTCAAAACTTCTGGCTTGTGATCATCAATCCTTATTTCCACCACTTTGGCCTCAGCAAAGAGGAAAATGTGTCACAATATACTGTTCAGAGCTCAATTCCACTATTATTGCCATTATTCACCATTCTACTCCCCGAGCTTAGAAAGCGATAAAATCTTACAGAAAGTTTGGAGAGACAGAGCCTTTGAAATGCAGTAACACAGATGAGCTAAACTTGAGACTCTGACATTCTCGTTCCTAGTCCTTTGTACATCCCATGGAGAGGAATATTTCACCAGCTATTTTTTCTCTGGAGGTCGTGGCCTCTGCCAAGTTGACTGATCTCTCTCCCCATCCTCCATTTCTTTCTGAATTCTACGTTTTTTATTCTCTGACTCCCAAACTCATGGTCATTTATCATTAAAAGCAGTTTAGCTGTCATTTCCTTGCACAATCGTCATAGAAGCTATGCCCTTGGAGGAGGTGGAGCCTCACCTTTCTATTCCCGCCAAGCAGTTATCCCAACTACCTTCCAGGTCACTTCCCAACCAGAGGGGCTGCAGTGCTGATCAGAATCGTCCTTCTCAGCTTTTTTCTCTGAGAGAAAATCATCTATCTCACACTTCAGTAGCCTGCACCCCTGACCTATTTCAGCAACCTACTCTCAAGACCGCAACTTGTCGCCCTCCCTCACTCCCACGACATGAAATTGTTCAATGACATGGTAATCATTGACCTGCAGCACACATGGTTTCAAAGACAGAGTAGGTTTAAATTTTCACTAGAAGTGAAAGGACTGTGACAGAGCACAGGGTGAACCTCAATTTCAGCAATGATCATTTCAAAAATCCATCAAGGAAGAAAAAAATATTCCGACTGAGCAGTGGGTTTCCTTGTTTTCTTTTAAAAACAACTATAGTATTATAATGAATACTTGATTCATCCACTTTTGAAAGACATATCCAACGATTCTAAGATTTTTCCATGCTTACTATGAATCTGTGTAAGACAGGCCTGAAGATCTGACCTTTAGTCTTACAAAGCAGCGAATGATGAATAGTTAGAAATTTACCTAAATCAGAGGCAAGATAACTGAGAATTCTGTGTACCAGACTGAGCAATTACACTCCTCATGAAGGTTGCTTAATGAGTAACTGGGAGTGAATGGAACAGAGCTGTCCTTGAGAATGGAGGCAGTTTATGTCAATGAGGGGAGATGTGACCAGCCAAGTACATGCATCAGTTCAGTTCAGTTCAGTTCAGTTGCTCAGTCATGACCGACTCTGAAACCCCATAAACTGCAGCATGTCAGGCCTCCCTGTCAATTACCAACTCCTGGAATTCACTCAAACTCAAGTCCATTTAGTCAGTGATGCCATCCAACCATCTCATCCTCTGCCATCCCCTCCTCCTCTCACCTTCAATATTTCCAAATGAGTCAGTTCTTCGAATCAGGTGTCCAAAGTATTGGAGCTTCAGCTTCAGCATCTGTCCTTCCAATGAATATTTAGGATGGATCTCTTTTAGGATGGACTGGTTGGAATTCCTTGCAGTCCAAGGGACTCTCAAGAGTCTTCTCCAACACCACAGTTCAAAAGCATCAATTCTTCTGCACTTAGCTTTCTTTATAGTCCAACTCTCACATCCATACATGACTATTGGAAAAACCATAGTCTTGACTAGATGGACCTGGGTTGGTCATACCTTTTCTTCCAAGGAGTAGTAAAGTGAAGTCACTCAGCTGTGTTTGCCTTTTCAACCGCATGGACTGTAGCCCATCAGGTTCCTCCATCCATGGAATTTTCCAGGCAAGAGTACTGGAGTGGGTTTCCATTTCCTTCTCCAGGGATCTTCCTGACCCAGGGATGGAACCTAGGTCTCCCACATTGCAGGCAGACACTTTACCATCTGAGCTTTCATGGCTGCAGTCAACATGTGCAGTGATTGTGGACTCCCCAAAAATAAAATCTCTCACTGTTTCCATTGTTTCCCCATCTCTCTGCCATGAAGTGATGGGGCCAGATGCCATGATCTTAGTCTTCTGAATGTTGAGTTTTAAGCCAACATTTTCACTCTCCTCTTTCACTTTCAACAAAAGGCTCTTTAGTTCTTTTTCACTTTCTGCCATAGGGTGGTGTCATCTGCATATCTGAGGTTTTTTGATATTTCTCCTGGCAATCTTGATTCCAGCTTATGCTTCATCCAGCCCAGCGTTTCTCAAGATGTACTCTGCATAGAAGTTAAATAAGCAGGGTGACAATATAAAGCCTTGACGTACTCCTTTCCTGATTTGGAACCAGTCTGTTGTTGCACATCCAGTTCTAACTGTTGCTTCCTGACCTGAATACAGATTTCTCAAGAGGCAGGTCAGATGGTCTGGTATTCCAATCTCTTTCAGAATTTTCCACAGTTTCTTGTGATCCACACAGTCAAAGGCTTTGGCATAGTCAATAAAGCAGAAATGAATGTTTTTCTGGAACTCTCTTGCCTTTTCCATGATCCAGCAGATGTTGGCAATTTGATCTCTGGTTTTCTGCCTTTCCTAAAACCAGCTTCAACATCTGGTTTTAGAAAGTTCACAGTTCACATACTATTGAAGCCTGGCTTGGAGAATTTTGAGCACCACTTTGCTAGCATCTGAGCTGAGTACAATTGTGCAGTAGTTTGAGCATTCTTTGGCATTGCCTTTCTTTGGGATTGGAATGAAAACTGACCTTTTCCAGTCCTGTGGCCACTGCTGAGTTTTCCAAATTTGCTGGCATATTGAGTGCAGCACTTTCACAGCATCATCTTTCAGGATTTGAAATAGTTCAACTGGAATTCCATCACCTCCACTAGCTTGGCTTGTAATGATGCTTCCTAAGGCCTACCTGACTTCACACTCCAGGATGTCTGGCTCTAGTTGAATGATCACACCATCGTGGTTATCTGGGTCATGAAGATCTTTTTTGTACAGTTCTGTGTATTCTTGCCACCTCTTGGTATCTTCTGCTTCTGTTAGGTCCATACTGCTTCTGTTCTTTATAGTGCCCATCTTGGCATGAAATATTCCGTTGGTAACTCTAATTTTCTTAAAGAGATCTCTAGTCTTTCCCATTCTATTATTTTCCTCTATTTCTTTGCATTTATTATTGAGGAATGCTTTCTTATCTCTCTGTGCTATTCTTTGGAACTCTTCATTCAGATGCTTGTATCTTTCCTTTTCTCCTTTGCCTTTAGCATCTCTTCTTTTCTCAGCTATTTGTAAGGCCTCCTCAGACAACCTTTTTGTCTTTTTGCATTTCTTTTTTCTTAGGGATGGTCTTGATCCCTGCCTCCTGTACAATATCACAAACTTCCATAGTTCCTCAGGCACTCTGTCTATCAGATCTAATCCCTTGAATTTATTTCTCACTTCCACTGTATAACTGTAAGGGATTTTATTTAGGTCATACCTGAATGGTCTAGTGGTTTTCCCTACTTTCTTTAATTTAAGTCTGAGTTTGGCAATAAGGAGTCATGATCTGAGCCACAGTCAGCTTCCAGTCTTGTTTTTGCTGACTGTATAGAGCTTTTCCATTTTTGGCTGCAAAGAATATAATCAAACTGATTTCAATATTGACCATCTGGTGATGTCCACATGTAGAGTCTTCTCTTGTGTTGTTGGAAGAGGGTGTTTGTTATGACCAGTGTGTTCACTTGGCAAAACTCTGTTAGCCTTTGCCGTGCTTCATTCTGTACTCCAAGGCCAAATTTGCCTGTTACTCCAGGTATCTCTTGACTTCCTACTTTTGCATTCCAGTCCCCTATGATGAAAAGGACATCTTTTTTTGGTGTTTGTTCCAGAAGTTCTTGTAGGTCTTCATAGAATGGTTCAACTTCAGCTTCTTTGGCATTAGTGATTGGGGCATAGACTTGGATTACTGTGATATGAATGGTTTGTCTTGGAAACCAACAGAGATGATTCTGTCATTTTTGAGATTGCACTCAAGCACTGCATTTTGGACTCTTTTGTTGACTATGAGGGCTACTCCATTTCTTCTAAAGGATTCTTAGAACAATGTGTAAACAGTGTGTGTGTGTGTGTGTGTGTATATATATATATATATATCCACACCATTAATGTAGATTTGCCTAGAGAACAATGATCTTTTCCATGGTCAATATCTTGCTCATATTAACTACTTAATAAATATTTGTTGAAATGTTTGTCAATGTTAGCAAATTTTTAATATTCATCCTTAATGGTGGCTTGGTGATAAAGAATCTGCCTGCAGTACAGGAGACATGGGTTCAATCCCTGGGTCAGAAAGATCCCCTAGGGAAGAAAATGACCATCCATTCCAGTATTCTTGCTTGGAAAATCCCAAGTACAGAAGAGCCTGGTGGGCTACAGTCATGGGGTTGCAAAAGAGTCAGACATGATTTAGCGGGTAAACAACAACAATAGTTATTTAAATAAATTTGTTTGAGATTGCCCTCTGGAATTTGGAAAGAAAGGAAAAGTGAAACAGACCACATTATCTGTTCTAAATATTCTCTGTTTTAATATATCCTGAGTCCAGTAACATCAGGCTTAGTCATATGACCTGCCCTGATGAATTAAATATGATCCAGAGTGACACAGGCCATGTCTGTGCTGAAGCCATGATGTGGTTCTAGCACCACTCTGTCCCTCTGCTGTAAAAACACCAATTCCAAAGGGACTCTCTTTCTGGCCTGAGCCCAGATGAGGACACACGAAGCAGAGCTTCAGTGAGCCTGCCCCAAGACGTCACGAGGAACAAACTAGAAACTTGTGTTGCTGTAAACTGACATTGAGTTTGATCGTTACAATATAAATCTAATGAAAGCTACCTCATATAGGGTGAGGCTACTAAGAAACACTTGGTATATATTTCTGTATTTGTGCCAGTAGCATACTGTTTTGATTATCATCTGAAATCAGGGAGTCTGATTCCTCCAGTTCTTTTCCAAAGACCCCAATTTGTGTTTCTGTACAAATGGTAAAATTTTTTGTTCAAATTCTGCGGAAAATGCTACGAAACAGGATAGAAAGTTCAGAGAGAAACCCACACGCCTGTGGTCGCCTAACCAACGACAAAGCAGAGACAGTCTCTTTAATGAGTGGTGCTGGGAAAACTGGACAGCTGCATGGAAAAGAGTGAAACTGCTCACTCTCTAACACCATACACAGAAATAAACTCAAAGTGGATTAAAGGCCTAGACATGAGACTGGATACTAAAAAACTCTTAGAGGAAAACATAGGCAGAACACTGACATAAATCACAATATCTTTTTTGATCTACTTCCAAGAGCAATTAAAATAAAAACAAAAATAAACAAATGGGACCTGATGAAACTTAAAAGATTTCACACAGCAAAGGAAATCATTAACAAAAGGAACAACTCATAGAATGGGAGAAAATATTTGCAAATGAGGTGACTGACATAGGATTAATCCCCCAAATACAGAAACAATTTATGCAGCCCCATGTTAAAAAAAAAAAAACACAACTCCAAACAGTCCAATCAATAAATTGGCAGAATATCTAAACAGACATTTCTCTGAAAAAGACATATAGTTGGCCAAGAGGCACATTGAAAGATGCTCAAAATCACTAATCATTAGAGAAATGTAAATCAAAACTTCACTGGTATAAATGTTAGTCAAAACTTCCGAGCTGCAGGCAGATTCTTTACTGACTCCATGAGAGACCTGGGTTCGATCTCCCATTTGGGAAGATCCCCTGGAGGAGGACAAGGTAATCCCTCCAGGATTCTTGCCTGGAGAATCCCATGGACACAGGAGCCTGGTAGGATGCAGTCCATGGGTCACAAAGAGTTGGGCATGACTGAGCGACTAAAAACACACAAATCAAACTATAATGAGGTATCACTTCACATCAAATGGCCATCATCAAAAAAATCCACAAACAATAAATGCTGGAGAGGGTATGGAGAGAAGAGAACCCTCCTACACTATAAGTGGGAATGTTAATGGGCACAGCCATGATGGAGAACAGTAAGGACATTCCTTTAAAAACTAAAAACAGAGCTACCGTATGATACAGGAAACCATACCTGGGCATATCCAGAGAAAACCATGATTCAAAAGGACACATGTACCCCAGTGTTCATTTTAGAACTATTTACAATAGACAAGACACAGAAGCAACCTAAATATCCATTGACAGATGAATGGATGACGAAGATGTGGTACATATATACAATGGATATTACTCAGCCACAACAAAAAGTGTAATAATGCCATTTACAGCAACATGCATAGACCTAGAGATTGTCATACTGAGTGAAGCAAGTCTGACAGAGAAAGACACATACCAGTGACACTGCTTATAGGTGGAAATTTTTTAAAAATGCTACAAATGAACCTATTTACATAAAACAGAAATTGAGTCACAAATGTAGAAAAAAAAACTTATGGATGCCAAGGGGAGAAACATGGGGAGAGATAATTAGGGGGTTGGGATTGACATATACATACTATATATGAAAGGTAACTAATAAGAACATGCTATATAGCACAGGGAATTTTATTCAATACTCTGTAATTACCATGTGGGGACAGAATTTAAAAAAGAGTGGATAATGTATGGGTATAACTGATTCCCACTCCTGTACAGCAGAAACTAACAACATTGTAAATCAACTGTATTCCAGTAAAAAAAAAATAACTAAAAAGATAAAAACACTATTGATCCAAGCCTATGATTCCATTACTTAGAATAATCATGGAATCAAAAAATGTAGGTCTCACAGGAATCTGGTAATTATATAAACACCTCCCTCATTCTTCAAATGAGAAATCAGAGAGTGTAAATGGTGCATTTACGGATGTGCAATTAACCAACGTTGGCCAGGGCCCAAATTTGAACATCCTGACTCTACTTATTTAAAAATTGATGTTGAATATATAAACATTTGTTCTTAAACTACATTAAAAGGAAGAATCACTAAAATTATATGAAATCAGAATAATGAATTCCTTGTATAAAGAAGTTATTGCTGCTAACTCACAACTGGCTTTCCAATAGCGCTGCTTTATTTGCTAAGAGCTATTTCCGTTTTCTCTTTGTGTTCAAAGCAGCAAATTTGAGGCCAGTTGATCAGACTGACCAGTACTTGCATCCACTCGGTCTCCGTGGGAAGCAAACAGAATCACACAGATCGGACCACAGACCCAGCCTCATTAGCACTCTGCTCTCACCAATTTGCCTAATTTTAAGAATCAAAGAATTTTGGATTCAGAGAAAAGAATCATTCATTTGGCAATTATCAGGATAATTATGTGAAGAACCAAAAAGACTACAGGAAGGTTAATCTAGGTTACATATGAGTGAGTCTCATTTCTGCAGATATTAGTTATGGGGGTGGATAGCAGTTGAAACTATAAACATTTTTAATTTGGAAAACTTTTAAAGGCGAAATGGATACTCAGTTATCTAGCACTCATTAATAAAACACACAACCCTGATTTGTAGTGTTTGCCAGTTTCTCTGATGCCAGTTACTTCCACTGTTGCTCACTGAAGCCAACAGTTTAATAACTCGCTTGCAAAATTCCTGAATGTTTGCCTCTGGCTTTTGTGAGTTGGTATGAGGCTTGGAACCTGACAGATCTGGGATTGAATCTCAGTTATCGCTTTGTAGTTGTCTTTTAAGTACATCACATAAGCTATCATGACCTTAGGTGTCTTAATAATAGCTACTTGGTAGGATCTGAGGTATGGATAACAAACCCATGATACCTCTTCTACTTGGCTCTTGTCTTGCTTAATCCGCTCCAGCAACACTGCTCACCTCGTGACGCCTCAAAAGCTCTGGGCACGCTCCTACCTCGGGACTACGAGCTGCTGTTTTCTTTGCCAAGATGGTTTCCACCCACATAGCTTCATGGCTCACTTGCTCTGTTGCTTTTCCCCAAAGCACTATTGCTAGCTTAAAATTACATATTGTCTTTGCGTTTTGTCTACCTCATCCCATTTAAATATAAGCCCATTAGCAAGGATTGTGGGCTTTTTGTTCACAACTATAAAATGAGCAGTAGGAGAAGGCAATGGCACCCCACTCCAGTACTCTTGCCTGGAAAATCTCATGGGTGGAGGAGCCTGGTGGGCTGCAGTCCACGGGGTCGCAAAGAGTCAGATTCGACTGAGTGACCTGACTTTCACTTTTCACTTTCATGCATTGGAAAAGGAAATGGCAACCCACTCCACTGTTCTTGCCTGGAGAATTCCAGGGATGGGGGAGCCTGGTGGGCTGCTGTCCAGGATCGCACAGAGTCAGACACGACTGAAGCGACTTAGCAGCAGCAGCAGCGAACATATAGACACTAAATACCTGTTGAAGAAAGGAGTCAGTGAAGAAATGATTGAATAGTGAACATTTAAATATTTATCATCCTAACCAACCACAGCCTCTCTAGACAAAGCTATGGTTTTTCCAGTATGGATGTGAGAGTTGGAACATAAAGAGAGAGTTGGAACATAAAGCTGAGCACTGAAGAACTGATCCAACCAGTCCATCCTAAAGGAAATCAGTCCTGAATATTCATTGGAAGGACTGATGCTGAAGCTGAAACTTCAATACTTTGGCCACCTAATGGGAAGAACTGACTCACTGGAAAAAGACCCTGATGCTGGGAAGGATTGAGGGCAGGAGGATAAGGGGGTAACAGAGGATGAGATGGCTGGATGGCATCACAGACTCAATGGACATGAGTTTGAGTGAACTCTGGGAATTGGTGAGGGACAGGGAGGCCTGGCCTGCTGCAGTCCACGGGGTCGCAAGGAGTGGGACACAACTGAGCGGCTGAACTGAACTCAACTCTCCTGAACCATCCTGCTCTCTGGTGCCCCAGACAGTAAAGAATCTGCCTGCAAAGCAGCAGACCTAGGTTCAATTTCTGGATTGGAAAGCTCCCCTGGAGAAGGGAATGGTTACCAACTCCAGTATTCTTGCCTGGAGAATTCCATGGACTGAGGAACCGAGTAGGGTCACAAAGAGTCAGACACGACTGAATGACTAACACAGTCATCTCCAGGCTAGGGCTAACTCGGCTTACCTTCATTTCCCTATAGAGCCAATAAGCTTTTTGCTTCAGCTAAAACATTCCGCTCTGGATAGTCAAGCTCATTTCTACTGCTACGTCTTTTATTTTTTGGTCCCTTACTGTTATTCCTCTAAGTACACTGGTTGGAGTTCTCCGTGCAGTAGAACTTTTCTGAGAACAAAGAGAAGGCTGGGAGTAGATGACAACACACCTAACACATTGCTGGAAAACTCTGGAGGAGTCACTGCTTTTTATTAAACTGGGAAGAAAACTCTATAAGATTGATAAAGGGTGTTAACAGTATCAGCAAATAGGACCTGGTTCTAGATGACTGAGTCCATTCCTTCCTCAGATTTCACTGTTAAGGCAAAATCATGAAGTCCTAACCCCTGGTACTTGTGGCCTGTGCACTTTTAAGGTCTTTGGGAATGCATGTGCGTTAAGATGTGGTCGTTAGGATGGGCCCTAACCCAGTGTACCTGATGTCCTTGTAAGAGAGACAGAAGAGACACAGGCAGATGCAGGGAGCACACCATGTCATCACAGAGGCGAGCGTGGAGTGATGCAGCTGCGGAACAAGGAACGCCAGGGCTTGAGGATCACCACCACCAGATGCTGAGAAGAGGCATGGAGGATTTGACCCGGAGTCTCAGAGGGAGCAGAGGCCCGGCTGACACCCTGACTTGAGACTTCCAGCCTCTAGAACCAGGAGGGAATGGATTTCTGGCTGAGCTGCACAGCTTCTGGCACTTGGCTACAGCTTACAGAGGAAACTAAGACCATGGCCCAAGATTGGAAGCAGCCAAGATGACCTCTAATAGGTGAATAAACAAAATGTGGTACATCAACATAATGGGATATTATCCAGGGATAAAAAGAAAAGAGGCATTCAAGTCACAGAACATCACGGAGAACCCTTCAATGAAGACAGCTACTTGAAAGAAGCTAGTCTGAAAAGGTTACACATTTTATGTTTCCGATTATATACCATCCTGTAAAAGACAAAACTATAGAGACAGTAAGATCCCCTGGAGAAGGGAATGGTTACCAACTCCAGTATTCTTGCCTAGAGAATCCCATGGACAGAGGAGCCTGGCGGGCTACAGTCTATGGGGTTATAATGTGATATGACTGAAGGGACTTAGCAGCCATGCACACAGGAACAGTAAAATGATCAGAGACTGCCCAGAGGGCGAGAGCAGAAAAGGAGGGTGAGAAAGGGGACTTACAGAGTAGAAAAACTGTTCTGTATTATGTTGTAATGCAGCATTTAAAAAACCTAGAGAAATGTAGAGCAAGAAGAGTGAACACTTTTGTATGCAAAGATCCCAGGAAGGAATGTTGATCAGGACACAAAAGAAATGCATAAAACAATCACACAGAAGGGGATGGGGGGAAAGGTGCTATCCAAAGGAAACACGCAGGTCTTCCCAGATGGCTCAGTTATAAAGAATCCGCCTCTCAAAGCAGGGGCTGCATGTGACCACAGGTTCAATCCCCGGGTTGGGGAAGAGCTCCTGGAGTAGGAAATGGCAACTCACTCCAGAATTCTTTCCTGGAAAATCCCATGGACAGAGGAGCCTGGTGGGCTATAGTCTATGATTACAAAAGTTGGACACTACTGAGCACGCACGCAAGGAAACAAGCAAGTGTCAAAATAAAAACAGAAACCAACTCATTTTAAAGCGATTATCCTCCAATTAAAATGTGTTTTTAAAAAAGAATAAAAACAAAAGGAAAGTCACATAAGTAGTACACGCAAATTGATAAAGATGTTTCTACAGGATTGTGGGTTGAAATTTTGACGTTGGTAGTGTGTGTTTTAGTCCCTCAGTCGTGTCCAACTCTTTGTGACCCCATGGACTATTAACCCAGCAGGCTAATTCACTGTTAAGGCAAAATCATGAAGTCCTAACCCCTGGTACTTGTGGCCTGTGCACTTTTAAGGTCTTTGGGAATGCATGTGCGTTAAGATGTGGTCGTTAGGATGGGCCCTAACCCAGTGTACCTGATGTCCTTGTAAGAGAGACAGAAGAGACACAGGCAGATGCAGGGAGCACACCATGTCATCACAGAGGCGAGCGTGGAGTGATGCAGCTGCGGAACAAGGAACGCCAGGGCTTGAGGATCACCACCACCAGATGCTGAGAAGAGGCATGGAGGATTTGACCCGGAGTCTCAGAGGGAGCAGAGGCCCGGCTGACACCCTGACTTGAGACTTCCAGCCTCTAGAACCAGGAGGGAATGGATTTCTGGCTGAGCTGCACAGCTTCTGGCACTTGGCTACAGCTTACAGAGGAAACTAAGACCATGGCCCAAGATTGGAAGCAGCCAAGATGACCTCTAATAGGTGAATAAACAAAATGTGGTACATCAACATAATGGGATATTATCCAGGGATAAAAAGAAAAGAGGCATTCAAGTCACAGAACATCACGGAGAACCCTTCAATGAAGACAGCTACTTGAAAGAAGCTAGTCTGAAAAGGTTACACATTTTATGTTTCCGATTATATACCATCCTGTAAAAGACAAAACTATAGAGACAGTAAGATCCCCTGGAGAAGGGAATGGTTACCAACTCCAGTATTCTTGCCTAGAGAATCCCATGGACAGAGGAGCCTGGCGGGCTACAGTCTATGGGGTTATAATGTGATATGACTGAAGGGACTTAGCAGCCATGCACACAGGAACAGTAAAATGATCAGAGACTGCCCAGAGGGCGAGAGCAGAAAAGGAGGGTGAGAAAGGGGACTTACAGAGTAGAAAAACTGTTCTGTATTATGTTGTAATGCAGCATTTAAAAAACCTAGAGAAATGTAGAGCAAGAAGAGTGAACACTTTTGTATGCAAAGATCCCAGGAAGGAATGTTGATCAGGACACAAAAGAAATGCATAAAACAATCACACAGAAGGGGATGGGGGGAAAGGTGCTATCCAAAGGAAACACGCAGGTCTTCCCAGATGGCTCAGTTATAAAGAATCCGCCTCTCAAAGCAGGGGCTGCATGTGACCACAGGTTCAATCCCCGGGTTGGGGAAGAGCTCCTGGAGTAGGAAATGGCAACTCACTCCAGAATTCTTTCCTGGAAAATCCCATGGACAGAGGAGCCTGGTGGGCTATAGTCTATGATTACAAAAGTTGGACACTACTGAGCACGCACGCAAGGAAACAAGCAAGTGTCAAAATAAAAACAGAAACCAACTCATTTTAAAGCGATTATCCTCCAATTAAAATGTGTTTTTAAAAAAGAATAAAAACAAAAGGAAAGTCACATAAGTAGTACACGCAAATTGATAAAGATGTTTCTACAGGATTGTGGGTTGAAATTTTGACGTTGGTAGTGTGTGTTTTAGTCCCTCAGTCGTGTCCAACTCTTTGTGACCCCATGGACTATTAACCCAGCAGGCTACTCTGTGCATGGGGTTCTCCAGGCAAGAATACTGGCGTGGGTTGCGATTTCCTTCTCCAGGGGCTCTTACTGACCCACGGATTGAACCTGGGTCTCCTTCATTGGCAGGCAGATTCTTTACCATCTGAGCTACCAGGGAAGTATTATACAACTTATAAACTCTTTATGTTTACTGAGTTTAAACAAGTAAATGAATGGGAGATGGCAGGTTTCTCATTGTGGAATTTATAGACAAGCAAGGAGAAGCTAGAATAATACATGTGGTAATGAAGTTAGAGGTATCAACACAAACTCAAGTTTAGCTTAATATATGTACCAATGCACATATAGATACATGTATCAGTTCAGTTGCTCAGTCATGGCCGACTTTCTGCAATCCCATGGTCTGCAGCACACCAGGGCTTCCTGTCCATCACCAACTTGTAGAGTTTACCTAAACTCATATCCATTGAGTCAGTGATGCCATCCAACCATCTCATCCTCTGTTGTCCCATTCTCTTCCCACCTTCAATCTTTCCCGGCATCAGGGTCTTTTCCAGTGAATCAGTTCTTCGCATCAGATGGCCAAAGTATTGGAGTTTCAGCTTCAGCATCAGTCCTTCCAATGAATATTCAGGACTGATTTCTTTTAGGATAGACCGGTTGGATCTCCTTGCTGTCCACAGGACTCTCAAGAGTCTTCTCCAACACCACAGTTCAAAAGCATCAATTATTTGGCGCTCAGCTTTCCTTATGGTCCAACTCTCACATCCATACATGACTACTGGAAAAACCATAGCTTGGACTAGATGGAACTTGGTCAGCAAAGTAATGGCTCTGCCTTTTAATATGCTGACTAGGTTGGTCATAGCTTTTCTTCCAAAGAATAAGTGTCTTTTAATTTCACGGCTGCAGTCACCATCTGCAGTGATTTTGGAGCCAAAGAAAATGAAGTCTGTCACTGTTTCCCATCTATTTGCCATGAAGTGATGGGACCGGATGCCATGATTTTAGTTTTCTGAATGTTGAGTTTTAAGCCAGCTTTTTCACTTTCCTCTTTCACTCTTATCTAGACACATGTGCAGAAATGTGTGCACACACACATATTTCCATGCTCTGTCAGCTGAGATGGCCTAAAAGAGATGATACCCCATTGGCACCCCATGGTGCCCCATTGGCACCATGCACACCTTTCGCTATGCGCTCAGTCGCTCAGTCCTGTCCAACTCTTCAAGACCCCGTGGACTGTGGCCTGACACACTCTTCTGTCCTTGGGATTTTTGGTCAAGAATACGGGAGTGGGTTGCCATTGCCTTCTCAAATTTATCTTCCTGACCCAGGGATCGAACTCACGTCTCCTGTGTCTCCTGCACTGCAGGCTGACTCTTTAACCACTGAGCCATCAGGGAAGCCCGCATATTCCTTACATTCCGCTCATTGGTTTCTATTGCCACACTCTAGTGAAACAAACTGGGGCTCATGGGAGCAGTGACCTATGGTGGGGATGGGACAGGAGACACAGCAGACAAGTCTGGAGCATCTTGTAGAGACAGAAAGTCAGGAAGGCAAGCGCCTCACGTTGACGGGGAGGATGATAAAAGAGGACAGGCACCAAGTGAAGGAGCTCCCAGTGCCCAAGCTGGAGCAGCTTGAGTAATAAAGGAGCAGAGTAGGATTAGATTATAACCCAGGGTACAAAATAGATATCTATGACTCTATGGTGACATAAATACTTGCATAAATAATAAATGGTGGAGAAAAGCCAAATCTCCCAGGCAGAGGAATCCCAAGTAACTTCTATAGATGCTCTGCTTCTCTCCAAGGCGAGCATAATTCTCCCCTCCTTAGTCCTGGGCAGCATGTAGTGACTTCCCAAGAAGAAAATACAGGAAGGGAAAAAAGTAAGTTTACAGTGGAGAATCCTGATCAACACCACATCCCAGGTGATTAAGGTCAACATCAGAATTCATAAATCATGCTGACTGTCCATATCCTTGGTGTGATATCTTGAGAATGACATTTTACCTCTGTGGTTTTCCTCCCAGTGAGCCATAACTCCAGTTTTACCATGAGGTAAACATCCAACAAATTCCAGTGTTGGAGGATCCCATAAAATATGTAAACTATACTCCTCCAAATTGTCAGTGTCATCAAAAACAAGGCCAGGGAATGGCCACAGACAAAGAGAGCCTGAGGAGAGCACTTAGGTACTAAACCAAATGTAACACGGTGCCCAAGCAGAATCCTGGAACAGGAGAAATGCTGGGCAAAAATCCAAGAGAATCTCAATAAACTACTAACTTTAGTTAATAATAATGTATCAATATTGGCTCATTAATTGTAACAAAGCACCATACTGATGTAAGATATTAAGATTATAGGGGACCCTCCTGTACCAACCTCTCAATTTTTCTGTAAATCTAAAATTATTCTAAAATAATAAAGGACATTATAAAAAAATAAAACCATGTAAGAATTTTAAAATACTGCCAACATGTCATGAGGAAGGAAGATATTCATCTGGAAATGCTATAAAAGTTCCATTATTCATTTACTCATTCAATAACTATTCTTTGAGTAACCACTCTGAGATAGACACCACCTGCTCACTGACTAAGGATATGTCAGTTAGCAAAACACCCATGGTTCCTACAGCCATGTCTTAGCAACCTCATGGGTAAAACAGAATTCAACAGAAAAATAATATCATGTATACCCGTGGTGGATTCATGTCAATGTATGGCAAAACCAATACAGTATTGTAAAGCAAAATAAAGTAAAAATAACAATAAATAATAATATTTTTCAAATTTTGGTACATAGTATAGAAAAGAAATGAAAATTGTAATATAAGGATATATAGTGAAATTTAATGTAAGCAGAGATAGTGTGAATGGGGACAAATGACACTCTCATTTTCATTTTCTAAAAGGAGAAAACTGGGCTTCTCGAGATTTCCAATAAATCCACAGCAAAATTTAGAAAAACCCTGATTTTTCTTGTCCTCTTTAATTTCAAATTTTGATATCGTAATACCATTAATGGTAATTTTTGAAGGTCAGCAATGATAAAAATGAATGCAATTCTCCTAAAAAATCCAATTTGCCTAAAACGGACATCAAAAATTACACACTAAAATTAATTCTGCTGCATAATTCAAAAACAGTGAATAACCTTCATGGAGTGGAGACTTTTACTGTAAATTGAGATAATTGTTTAATTTATGAAGAAGCAAAGATATCTTTTTTTCACTCTAATTCTGTAAGCACTTTGCAACATGCTTCAGCAAAGATGTTAACTGGCATGGTGAATAGAAAAGTTTCACGTGTTTCTACCCATGTAAGTATTAAAGATGAGTGGGCAATTAAATTACTCCCTAATGAATAACATCACTAGTGATGCTGGTGGCTCAGATGGTGCAGGAGACCCAGGTTTGATCCCTGGGTTGGGAAGATCCCCTGGAGAAGGGAATGGCAACCCACTCCAGTATTCTTGCCTGGAGAATTCCATGGACAGAGGAGCCTGGTGGCTACAGTCCATGGGGTCACAAAGAGTTGGACACGACTGAGTGACTAATGAATAACATCAACCTTCTCTAACCTATGGAGCAAACTCAATTATTTCTTTATAACAGCCACCAGGGTTATTATGATTGACTAAATCTGATCATATTTTATCTTTATATATTCTATTTGTTCTGTATACTTCAGGTAGATTGAAAAGAAAGCATTCTTTAAAATGCTTCTTCCCTTCTCCAGGGATCAAACCCAGGTCTCCAACATTACAGGCAGACTCTTTACCAACTGAGCTACCAGGGAAGCCCTTCTTTAACAATTCAAATTCAACTACGTAATCATTGCTGATTGGTTCTAGAAGATGGGATGGCATCCCAAAGTCTTTGAAGTTATTCAAATAAATTTAATAATAGTTTTGTCAAAGCACATACACTGTTAAATATGACCACACTTTGACTACTGGTTAAAACAACTTTAAATTAAACTAGATGTTGAATCTACATTGAAAATATTCAATTTAGATCCAAATGCATAAAGACTCAATAAAGATAGCTGTAAATGACTTTCCTAAAGCACAGAGCTCTAATACGGTAGTTTCTCTTCAAGTGTCAAGGTCACAAAGAGAGTCATTATAAGGTGCTCTCATTATTGAAAATACTGTGAACCAGATGAAAATCTCACGCCAATAAAATTCTCCCTTGGGTTTCCCTGGTGGCTCAGTGGAAAACCATCTGCCTGCCAATGCTAGAGACACGGATTAGATCCCCAGGCCAGGGAGGTCCCACACGCCACAGGGCAGCGAAGCCCTTGCGCCATGACTACCGAGCCTGCACTCTAGAGCCCCGGGTTGCAACCACCGGTCCAGGAGCTCCCTAAAGCCTGTGCTCCGCAACAGAAGGCGGCACTGCAATGAGAAACCTTCACAGCGCAGCTGGGCTTCCCCTGAGGCTCAGCTGGTCAAGAACCTGCCTGCCATGCGGGAGGCCTGGGTTCGATCCCTGGGTTGGAAGATCCCCTGGAGAAAGGAAAGGCTACCCGCTCCAGTATTCTGGCCTGCAGAATTTCATGGACTGCACCCAAGGGGTAACATACACAGTGTTGGACACTACTGAGGGACTTTCACTTAACTTCCCACTCACCACAACTAGAGAAAAAGCCTGCACAGCAACAAAGACCAGCACAGCCAAAAAGTAAATAAATAAAACTATTAAAATTCTCTCTTAATACATCACAAGCAGAAAACTTCCTGATGGCTCATCTGGTAAAGAATCCACCCACAATGCGGAATACCTGGGTTCGATCCCTGGGTTGGGAGATCCCTTGGAGAAGGGAAAGGCTGCCCTCTCCAGTATTCTGGCCTGGTCACAGTCAGACATGACTGAGTGACTTTCACTTTCACATTAAAATTCTCTCTTAATACATCAAAGCAGAAAACAATAGTTCTTGAATTATTAAAATTCAATGTAGTTTATGTACAATAACCAGAGAAGGCAATAGCACCCCACTCCAGCACTCTTGCCTGGAAGATCCCATGGACGGAGGAGCCTGGTGGGCTGCAGTCTGTGGGGTCGCGAAGAGTCGGACACGACTGAGCAACTTCACTTTCACTTTTTACTTTCATGCATCGGAGAAGGCAACGGTAACCCACTCCAGTGTTCTTGCCTGGAGAATCCCAGGGGACGGCGGAGCCTGGTGGGCTGCCGTCTATGGGGTCGCACAGAGTCGGACACGACTGAAGCGACTTAGCAGCAGCATGTACAATAACCAGTTTTGTAAAACTACAGAACAGATAGGAAAACAAGTGGCAGCGTGTAACCGCAAATTCATCGCAGCTCTGAGTAAAGGGGAGTGTCTCTCTGCACAGAGGAGGAAGGGAATGTCCATTCCTGTACTCTGCTCTGAGACTCATGTCCATGTCCTCATCCAGAAGGAAATGGAACTGTAGGACCCTGCACGGTCAACAGAAAGAGCACACCCTTGGAAGGAGAGGGAGGCACCACTTTCATGAAAAAAAAAAAAAAACAAAAAACAAAAAAAACACACAGCATGGAACCAAGGGTGACTTTTCCCTCTTCATTTAAAAGAATGTATTTCATTGTGCATTTCAAAAACTTTTTTGTTTCAAACGTTCAAGAGGAAAAAAAACATTGATTCAATAAATTCATATGATCCAAATAACCGCAATTTTCTCTATGTTTCTATGATGCTCTAAGCAGCGCGCTAACCCACCTTCCCCCCACCACCGCCCCGGCTCCCCACACTGCTGCTGCATTATCCCTTCACGAGAGTCAGTACCCAGGCTGGGAGCACCGCAGCCAGAGCCAGACCTCTCGGCCCTAGTCCCGGCCCGTCACTCACGGCAGCGCGGCCTCAGGAAAGCAAATGGCCTCTGTGGGCGCCGCCACTGCTTCCGCCGGAAGACCGTTAATAAGTTCTACCTGATAATGTGGTCATGTGTGTCCTATGGAAAAAACGCTCGTAAAGCTCATATTACTCATATGGTTTCTCCTAAACAATCTCTTTGAGGAGAGAGACACTTATGTCTTACAATTCTGATGCTTAAAGTTCCCAGGAAAGATGTATTGTGTAGTGCAGAACTTGTGATCGCCTGTGTTTGAAACAGAGAGCTTGTTGACAGTACATTCACGGGACCCACCAGGCATTGAATTATCAGGGGCTATACTTGAGAGGTGGCATCTTAAACATTCCAGCTCTCTGTTGTCTACCAAAGGCTGAGACACCTGGTGTAGCCTTCTGACTCTCTACAACAGGGATGGTTATAATCATAGCTATCTTATGGGGGAGTTGGGGAGAATTAAATGAAATATAGCACATATAAAATATTAAGCAAGGTCAGCAAATATACTATTATTTTAGTAATATGGATGGAATATAGGATTTGTCGCATAAGCAGTTAGAGTGGAACAGAAGGCTGAGGCTGTGAACGTTTTCAAGTCGGGGGAAGAAAATGCCTAAACTAAGTATTAGGACCAAGGAGGCAGGGTCATCTCTTCTTGAAAACAGATATATCAACACAGAACTTGAGAGTTTGCCTGCTTAAAAATTAAAGTGAGACTTCAAATTTTTTTTAACTAATAAAAGATCTTGTTTTAGAGAATGTATCAAGTAATTCCAAAGTATTTATTTAGAGTCTATCAATAAAACTGCCAATTCAAAGAGACAGAAAACAAATTATTTGTATGTCATTACAGCTACACAGCTGTGAGACCCCTGAGAAAAGAGACGGCACTCTAAAAGGTACACACTCCTCTCCTTAAAAGCTATGTGCAGCAAACACTAGGAATTATAATATACCTAATTGGAATTAAAAGTTCTTTGCCATAAATTGTACTGTAAAATCATCTCATCTTACGTTTTACCTATCCTCTCGTTTCTTTAGCTCCATTTCTTCCCCCACTTCTCAACACAAAGCTTCTGTGTCTCGTTTCCTAGTGCATGGGGCCCACTCGAAGTTTCAAGGAGGGTGAATAACTAAACGACGACTCTTTTCAATAAGTACATCTCTGGGGAAAAAACAACCCTGAGTGTATGTGTATGTGCTGCACCTTTCCTGTTCATTTGGTTTTTCTCCACTCCCTTCAGCTGCCTCAGCTATAGCATCTCATCCTGTCTCCACCCAGCCTTTGTTACACACTCAGCTGTAAGCCACACCAGTAACAATCTCACTGTAAACCATACCAGTAACAATCTCGCTGTAAACCATACGAGTAACAATCTCAGGTGTAAACTGTATGAGTAACAATCTCAGGTGTAAACCGTATGAGTAACAATCTCACTGTTAGCCATATGAGTAACAATCTCAGCTGTAAACCGTATGAGTGACAATCTCGCTGGTGCAGCCACAGCAGGTGACCCAGATTACGGAACACTGTGCTAACGCCAAGCTGCCTTGTTTGACAGCAGCTGCTCTATGCTCTGCCTTATTGATATTCAGATTCAGCAGACACAAATCACATGGCCCCTTTGAGGAGCACATACTCTGCTTGCTTCCTTTTGAATATGCTCAATAGCTACCGTCCTGCATAAACACACAGCTGAGGCCGCTGGTCTCCTCTGATTTTCCAGACTGCCATATATCTGACAAGACTATCCCAGAAAACACCACTCTTGTTTTCATTTGGGGAAGTTGGTGGACTATGATAGATAAAACAGAAGCACAAACGATAGAAAGGAAGCCCACTCCTCTCTGGTAAAATAGATGCTTTGAACCATTATCCTTTGGGGGAAATTGAGGTTCTGTCCCCTTCATTGCGAGAGCAACTGTTGGAACACAGAGTTCTTTAAAAGTGGAGATACCCAGCACTGGGGATAAAATGCTGTATAGCTTATGAGTAAGTTCCTTTTTGACTATATAGAAGTGCCAAATCTATTCTATAAAAGCATAATCACAACAAAATAATCTCTCTGTGTGGCCATTTCAAACTCGTGCTCACCACTCGAAGGGGTGAAAGAGAACATTATCTATATCTAAATACTTATTGGAAATTATAGAATCTGAAAACCGTTCATACTGGCTGGTCCCACTGATTCAACATGACATGCTTGCTAACACCAAGTCCTTTTTACTTTTAAAAACACCTTGCATTTTGCAGAACGTGCAACACTACACACTATTCCTATGAAATATTTGCAAGTCAGGAAAAGTGCCAAAAGTTCAATAAATGGAAAAGACTTACTTTTTATGGAGATGAGCAGTGAGAGACTGAGGCAGAGGAGGAGATGGTGGCTAACTGTCCGCAGCGCCATGGTGTCCTGGAGGACATGCCCCAACCTGCTGCTGGTGGTCTGGTCCCTGTCCAGCTCCAGCTCCCAGCCCTGCCTGACTCAGGGGGTAGCTGGCTCTCAGAGTCTCACCTGAATGCTATCTCTGCCCCTTCCCCTCCAACAGCTCCCTCGCCACAAGGACTCAGATTCCAAGAGCAGTTGTACTTCTTAGCATCTTACTTGCACAGGGGGGTGGGGTGATTTTTCAAACCCGGTACAGACTTTTTTCGTGCTGGACTGGAGTCATCCCCCTCAAACCGTGTGTACTAGTTTCCTTCCATGAACAATTCTGCCTCCCAAGGGCCTATTTAATGGTGTCCTAAATCATTCTTAGCAGAGGATTTAATTTCTGATGACTGTCTTGGCACACAGTCGTTATGATCTGGCAACTATTAAAGGATCACCCTATATTGCTGCATATTTACCTTCATCTTTAGAACACAATTCACAGATACATCAGCTGTTCATAAACATACTCTCACAACTCAGATTATTGTTACTGATAAAATGGACAGAGATTATTTAGGAGCAGTTTTATCTCAGTAAAAAATCTGCCTGCAATGCAGGAGACCCCGATTCCTGGGTCAGGAAGATACACTAGAGCAGGGATAGGCTACCCACTCCACTATTCTCGGGCTTCTCTTGTGGCTCAGCTGGTAAAGAATCTGCCTGCGATGCAGGAGGCCTGGGTAACATCCCTGGGTCAGGAAGATCCCCTGGAGAAGGGAAGATTACCCACTCCAGTATTCTGACCTGGAGAATTCCATGGGCTGTATAGTCCATGGGGTCACAGTTAGACATGATGGGGCAACTTTCACTCAGTAACTTTCTACAATAAACCTAGGGCCCACTTTTAATCCTGTTCATGCTATTTATATCTGCTGGGATTTCTTAAATGTTTGCTTTATCATAATGGTTAAATGCAAATATGTTTACTTACTTTTTATATACATTTATGCTGCTTGGACTGCAAGGAGATCCAACCAGTCCATTCTAAAGGAGATCAACCCTGGGATTTCTTTGGAAGGAATGATGCTGAAGCTGAAACTTTGGCCACCTCATGAGAAGAGCTGACTCATTGGAAAAGACTTTGATGCTGGGAGGGATTGGGGGCAGGAGGAGAAGGGGACGACCGAGGATGAGATGGCTGGATGGCATCACTGACTCAATGGACGTGAGGTCTGAGTGAACTCCGGGAGTTGGTGATGGACAGGGAGGCCTGGTGTGCTGTGATTCATGGGGTCGCAAAGAGTTGGACACGACTGAGCAACTGAACTGAACTGAAACTATTTCTTGTGACTCGTGTTCAGTCACGTCCAACTCTGTGACCCTGTGGACTGTAGCCCACTAGGCTCCTCTGTCCTTGGGATTCTCCAAGCAAGAACACCAGGGTGGGTTGCCATTTCCTTCTCCAGGAGATCTTCCCGACCCAGGACGGAACGTGCCTCTCCTTCACTGGCAGGCGGATTCTTTACCATTGTGCCATCTGGGAAGCCCATATGCTTATGCTAAGTACTGCAATATTTTCCTTCAGGTTAAATTGTTCAAGTTCTTAAGACTGCATTATCCTTGGACACTTGATGGAAACATCTACTAGTTTAAGTCAGATTCCTTACTCTCTAAGGTTAGTACTAGTACATGGTTTCACTCTATGGTAAAAGCTGCCTACTTGTTACATTTAAAATGCAAGTTACTTTAGAAAAATTTTGTGTAAAACTTGAGGGCTCTGTCAAAAGTTTACATATTTTGAAGCCTCTATATTTCCTGCTTGTGTATCTAAATGGGGAATCGTATCTTGATAGCTTAGTGGTTTTTATTAATGTTATACGTTGACCCACTCCCAGTGGATGTTACTTGCTCTAGTGAGGCTTATCCATTTTAGCTATCTCTTTCTTACAGAGTTCATGATAGTTATTATTTTCTTAAAAATTTCCCCTACAATGCAAATAATTAGTTTAGGCAGTTTAACAAATTAATTACAGATTAAAGAGGCAATATTAATCCTCTGTTCTAATCCCTGTATTTTACTGGGTAGAGAACAAAAATGCAGAGCAATTATACTGTCTGCCCAGAGTCATCTAGTGAGATATGGCCGAGTTAGGACTATAGTCTCCCCACTGATTTCTAGAACATTACTCCTTCAGTAAGCCTTGTGGCTTCCATTTCCATCTTTATTCCTATGCTTTTTGCAATGTGGACTCTGGGAAATCTTCCATCTGTCCTCAAATGGCCTCCAGGGAGAGATGAATAGGCTGAGCACAGAGCATTTGGGGGGCAGTAAAAATGCTCTGTATGACATTACAATGATGGATACATGTCATTTTACTCTTGTCCAAACCCATAGCCTATACAAGACCAAGAGTGAGCCCTAAGCTAATAGACTTTGGGTGATTCTGATTTGTTGATATAGGTTTATTTTGGTAAAAAATGTACCATCTAGTAATATATGCTGATAATGGCGAGACTGTATGTGGGGATGCAGGGTGTATACAGTAAGTCCCTGTGCCTCGCTCTCCATTTTACGGTAAACCTAAAACTGCTCTAACAAATAAAATCGTTTTTAAAAAGAGCTGTACCGTGGATCTCATGGACCTCAAGGCTAAGTGAGTGACAATGTATAAGACCACCTGATAGACTGCAGAGGAAGTGAAGGGCTCCAGGCATAGAATCTGATAGTACTAGAAAACATTCCATAAAGTGTTATGAGTTTCACAACTAAAGAGAAAAAAAGACAAAAGTATTAAAGATAATAAGTGGTTGGGTAAATAATTACACAAAGGATGTCTGACTATGCATCAGATTTGGGGCTAGTTAGGAAATCTTCACAAAAGAAGTAATATTTAAGCTGAATTTTCAAGTATGATTACAACAAATAAACAGAGGGAAAGTAGCATTTTAAGGGCGTGTCAGGAAAAGGGCATATGTATGGGAATAGAGGCAGAGAGTGGATGGGCAGATCTAGGAACTGAATATTTCTGACTTTGCAGAAATATGAGTGTGAACATGGCAATGTCAGTGTATAAAACTCAGTAAAATCAAGGTAGTTTGACTTCTAATATGAAGAAAGGAAACAATGGGTTTAAACATAGAATCAGCATAATGAGATTTGCATTTGGAAAGATAACTCCAGTGGTCATGTGGCAAGGACTGGAAGAGGGCAGGTGAGAAGCACGGAAACCAGTGAAAAGGACATTGTCATAGTGCACAAGAGAGCTGAGGGGGCCCAAACTGCATCAGACGGTGGAGACAGCAAATAAAAGAAAAAGAATAAAATCAGACAGATTTATTTACATAATTAAATAAAGAACTAAACCAGACAGATCTAAAGAGCCAGTGTAGAGACTATGGCCCCAGAAGAGCTGTAAGTTTCTCAGCTTGGGCATTGGGATAATAGTCATGCACCCATAGAAATGAAGAATGTAAACAAGGCTTCCAAACAAGCAGCAAACCCTCTCTTCCAAGTCAAACACACTGAAATATGTGCATTTGGACAAACAGTAGCTTTTGTGAAAATATACAGGTGAGCTCTAAAAGGAAGGGGAATGTCCACTTGGGACAGAAATCTCTTGGCTTCATGTGGGGGCCTGATTCCAAGTCCCCCGCCCACCACTGGCTATGGGACGCAAGCTGGCAGCAGGCCTCCTGCTCTTGACTGTGGATAGAGAGCTCCTGGCGAGACAGAACCCAGACCTGCCCCACGGGTGAACCGACACCAGGGGGAGAGCTCAGCTGCAACTGAACATGTGGCGCGACGTTTTAAGCCAAAACTCTTACTAAAAATAAAAGGGAAAGAGAGAAGTACTGGTTTGTAAATAGGAAAATGGCACCATGAGCAGAGCCGAATAGGAACCATTGTGTGGGAAAGCTGAACGTCAGCGGTCACACTGGGCCCCGGAAGGCAGCCTCTACTGAAGATGACCTCACAGTCTGAAACCACAGATCAGACAGAAGATCTGCTGCCATGAGACAGCAGACAAGACAAATGGGGGCACTCAGGAGACTCAGAGAAAAGGGGAGCGGGCTATCAGAAGAGACTAAGATAGCACTATAGAATGTCTGTTTAAAAGCTTTTAGAGCAAAAAGAATGTATGAGTTGCGAAAACCAAGACATCATAAAAAACTATTAGACATATTAGAAAGTGAACCAAATATAAATTCTAAAACTGAAAAATAGTCATTGAAATAAAAAATTCAACTCACGGCTTAAATGGTAGAATGACACTACGCTCAGCTAAATAGATGGTCCCGAAGAACTCAGCTGTAACAGAGCAGTGCGAGATAAAGAGATGGCCCCAAGGAATGGACACTGAAGAGATGTGGAAAGTTCTACTTCAGGAGAAAGAAGGAAGAAAATAAAATGGAGAGGATATAATTCCTGAGAACTCATGGTATATATTTTTCAAATACGAGAAAAAAAATATGGCTCCTTGAATTTAGAAAAGCCCACTGATTCCGTACAAGATACTGTATTTAAAGTGTATCGAAAATAAGCAAAATGAAACCAAGTGAAGAAAATAAAATCTTAAAGGTTGATATTTGTCTTCAAAGTTGAAAAGTGTACAGTGGAATGACAGTAAGAAGTCCTGAAGACTTTTCATCAATAAACGAGATGTCGTAATAAAAGGAATGTGAGAGAAGATGAAGGTGCGTAGACAGACATAGTAAGTACGGTTTTAAAATTTGTTCAGTGTGAGGTGCCTATTTGGAACCAAGATGAGGATATGTGGTAGGATCTGGAGATACAGCTCTGGAACTCAGGATAGCAGTTCTTTTTGGTGGAAAGGACAGGTACCATATTAATGTACAAACCTCACTGAGTGCCTGTTGTGTACCAGACACCAGAATCAACATCGCGGTCACTGCCCTTATGGGATCTAATCAGGGGCACTGCCCTTATGGATCTAGGGAACACATGCAATCTAGTGAGAAAGAGTACTTCATCACTCAGTTACCTGAGGTTTAAAGCTGACTTAATAGAGCGCCAGCAGTGCTGGCCATCTTCAGCTGGTCACTGCTCTGGACTGCAGATTCTTTCCTGGACACTGTGTGCTGTGTGCTCAGTTGTGCCCGACTCTTTGCAACCCCGTGGACTGTAGACCGCCAAGCTCCTCTGTCTGCGGGATTCTCCAGGCAAGAATACTGGGGTGGGGGGTGGCCATTTCCTTCCCCAGAGGATCTTCCCAACTCAGTGATCAAGCCTGCATCTCCTACATTGACTGGTGGATTCTTTACTTCTGATCTACCTGAGAAGCCCTCCTGGACACTAGCTTATTTAAAACTCACAGAATCTCCACAAAGTATATGAAGTTACACCAATTTGACAAGTGAGTGATGCAGGTCAAACATATAGTAAATGATAGAGCTCAGATCCAAACCTAGTTCTATTAATCTACTGTTCTTAATTCCTGTTATAACAGTATTTATTTAATTATATAAGTAAATTATAAATTTATTCTTATAAAAACACTCTAAAGAATCATGAGTACCCATCTCACACTCTTCTCCAGAAATAACCATGTTATTGTTTGTGAAGATTGTTTTATACCATCCTAGGCCACAGGTTGACAGATATATAGATTATTAATTGATTGATTGATAGAAAAGTTCTTTGGCTTCTTTTCATTTTTTTAAAAATAATGATTATAGCATGTGTATTATTATGCAACTTCTTCCTCTCATTCAACAATATGTCTTGGGTATTTTTGCACATTATTAAATCTATCTCAGACTTTTTTTTTTTTTTTTTT